>CM036940.2:3984938-4041664 GCA_020352615.2 Yoshiicerus persimilis | reverse complement strand
AGCAGTCAAAGTTGAAAACATTACTCCTTTGTAAGCGTTTGTTAAAACCACCCCCATCAGATACCAAATTGTTAGCAATAGAACTGAATATTTGGCTTTTTTCATTTCCGTGAAGGTGGATTGGCCTTGTTCAATCAGAAAAGAGAAAATTAACACCGATTCATTCGATTTTACTTTGTTGGTGAGTCTAGAAATTTTGAAGACCAAAAGGGTCAAATATAGCACAAGAAGCAATGAGACCCAAACATAGATATCGAAAGGGTGGACAAATAGGGCGAAGTCATTTAAGTGCTTTTCTATCAGAACAGCAACAATGTACTTCCTGATCAAAGTTGCATCGTTTATCCACATTCCCATTTTCTCAGGTTCTTTTAGATTAATCAAAAATCTTTGGGAATAGTAATGATTGTTGAATACATATTTTGTATCAACAAACCCGTGGATTGATTTATTGTGATTTGATGAATAATAAACGGTAGTGTAATTATTTTGCTTCTCAACTATTTTCAAAATGCATGTTCGAGTTGGGATAGAGTTGGCGTTTTTGTAAATGTTACACTTTTTCATAAAATCATTGTCGGTGCAAATTTTGGATTCCACAACTGGAGTGCTTACTTCAATATATGTGTCTCGTTGATTTTTGTGGACAGCCAACCAAAATTTATCAATTTCCTCAACTGATTCCAAAATATCTTTGCTCATTGGATGAAAAACTTGAATCTTGCAACTGGTACAAATTAGTGATACTTCGGATTTATCCCCCACATGAAAATATTTACTTGGCATTGGTATTTTGTACAGTTCTGTTGCTATTTCAATGAATTCAGAGGTTTCTTCAGTTAGAAAGAAAACATAGTTATCGGGATAACTAAATTGTGATATTATTGAAGATATAACCAAATGATTTTTAATCCTAACAGGATTAAATTCTTTTTCCAATTTGTATATGAGAATGGAGCATTCTGTGAACTTATAGAATATTTTCTTTGGTAATTCTGTTTCGTTGTAGGACGGCTCCAATGTTTCCAATCTGAATGTATTATCAGGCGACAGATTATTTAGCAATGTGTCAAATGCATGATTATCACGGCTGGGGTATTCTCCATTTATTTGTGTAACACAATTTTTAAAGTGGGGAAATTGAAAACTCAATGCTTCTATTCTGTACATCCTAAAGCCATCAATAATGAAGAGAACTAGTATTAGCAACTGAAAACGAGCTTTGGTCCTTTTCATTTTAAAGAGTATTATGTTTTGATCACGGTTTTCATTTATTTTTATTTAGGTCCACGTGTTGTGATAAATTCGGAAGGTAAGGCCGTTTTTGGTCTGAAATGGTTTATATATGCAGCCTCCTCAATAGACATCAATAATCTGAAATGCCTGCTTATTACTGTGAATATTGTATTCAACGAGACAAGTAAATAAAAAATAAAACTCTTAAAAATATGTTTTCATAGTAAGCCACATAAATATGAGTTGTGTTATTTAGCCCGAACAGGGGCTTTCCGCAATGATGGTGTCTGTGTGCACCAAGTATGTTCTCCAAATGATTACTAAATGGACTTAATGAAAGCGTAACTTATTGAATGTATTTGTTTAAATTTAATTAAAGAAGTGTACTCTGAATGATCTTCTGTCTCCAAAGTTCGGGTTGTTGGCGAGAGTCTAATTAAATCTTAAACTTTATTTGTTTGTTGGCTAATTTTTAGCTGATTGGTTTTTTACATATTCGAAATAATTACCATTTAATTCAGCATCTTTCAATCAGAGGTGGGACTAAATAGACTGCTCGACCAGAATTTTGGTTTTTGAAATCTTGTGGGTTGTAAACTTTTAGGTGTACTTTCATACTGACATTTATAATAAAGTTTTCAGTTCAAGTTTACAATAAAGTAGTACTTAAAATTGTTTCATTGGACTTGAGTTTACTTTTCTGTCAATTTTTCTAAGTTACTAGTTATATTTATTTTCGTATTCAAAGTTATCATATTTGGAATATTTTACTGTCAAGTACTTTTTTGCTGAACCAAATTTCTTTAGTGATTTTGAAGTGTCGATCAATTAATCAATCATTAATGTTCCACTTAATTAAGCAAAGTGCTTGAATAATGAAATTTTGAAGTGACGATGTAATTTATTTTATTAAAATTTCGTACTTCATGAAGCCCTTAGCTTACCATGAGATTCTTTTGAACTATATCTTCTTAACTGAATAAACAAGTTTATCAGGCCCGCTTCGAAGATACCATAGAAAGCAATTAAATGGAGGTATACTCTAATTGATTGGCCATTAGATGTGTAATTCCAGGATTAGCATTGACTTCATATTTATGTGCCAATTTTTCCATGCTTATCATATCATTAGTTTGTAAAACTTTCAGGCACAATTATTACGATAAGAAATTTGAATAGAGAAATATCAAATTCAAAATACGGCTACATTTATGGGATTATCTTAAATCCGTGTTGTGAGTCTCCAGTCTTCGCGAGGACAAATGTAAAAATAGCTCCGAATATTGATTAATTATAATATGATCTTCGAAGTCTACTCATCTATGCATCTGACCAAGATGTTTCTGTACCCAATTTATTGGAAAAGGTTTATACCAATTATATCCAGCCACCAATAGGGATTTCAATAATTATCTATTAATTAAAAACTATTAAAATATTTTAAAAAGTCAAATTTCTTTATTATATGCACACAATTAAAAGTAATTTAAAGTATGCTATTTACACCAGTATGTCAGCAAATAGTGGAAGTGTGACTTTACAAGCAATAAGGTTTCAGAGGTTCATAGTTTAATGCAAAAGCTAATAAACGTGAAATCCCTATTGAATAAACATTTAGCATATTTGTGCTGAATTTTTGAGCATTGAACTTAACTTGCTTATATTAAACGAGTATTTTTTATATTCAACAGTTTCAAAAAATGTACTTTCAAAGAATGTCAGCGATTTAAAAAAGTAGTTATTCGTTAAACTCTTTGATGAATTTGGGTTTACAGAGAAAATATTTTAATTCAAATTTTGCCCTCAGAGAACCTTATGGAGATCCACCGTAGATTCAACTTCGTAGCGCACATCCGATATGTTATGAAACTTTACTCTAAATAATACGTATTGTCTGCACTGTTAGTAGAAATACGTATTCTTGTATTCCAAATTATGAACACTTGGAAAATGTTATTGTCAATTAATATTTTGTTGAATCTTTATTTTCAGTTATTTTATTTTAGTTATTGAAATGTATTAATTATGGCCATGTAGTTGTCGGATGGTTTCGCGTCAATATTTTCCGTTTGGTTTGTTTAAGTTTTAAAACCGAAAAGAAAACGTCGTTTCGTTTTTTAAAATGGTTATGCTTCTCTTTGTTTATTTTTGAAAACCCTACATTTTGTTTCTCGAAAAAAAAGAAACGAGAAAAACGATTTTCATAAAAGGACTGTAGGTTGTTCTAGCTAAGAAAATAATAAAGAACAAGCCGTAATAATAATTTTATTTATTTCAATACTAACTCGTATTTTAAATGTAACATTCATCTCTGTCTGCAACCAAAATAGTGTAGTGAAATATATTTCTTAAAATGGGCTGACGACATTGACACCAATAATTGCTGGCATTTCAAGTACTTACTATATTAAACGCATTAAATGGCCATTAATATATGAAACACTTTTCAAGTATGTGGTACTTTCATGTAGATTTAATTGTAGTCGCCATCCTTTGAAAAAAATTGGGTCATTTAACCACTTCAACTTGTTCCAATTCCTAGGTTTTCTTTAATTTGTTCCGAATTCAGAGCAAACCACGATTTTAAAGTGCAATTAATAAAGCTATTGCAGATTTTTTCTAGCGAAACAAACACGTAGATGTGTTACATCACTATAATTATAAAAATCTTACTATTGCTATCTTATTATTTACGATGTAATGTGCATAGCATATATTTTCAGATTTCTCTAGTTATTCATTAAACTGCTAACTGTAACTTAATGTTAATGTGTCGGTATGGAAAAAAATGATAAAACATTTTGCGCTGTGATTATAGACGCTTCATTTCATTATTTGACTTTCAAATGTTAAAATATTTTCGCACTCCGCTGGCCAGAACTTTTTCTAGTTTCAACTGACTGAATATTATAAACAGTTGCGCATTATTCCGTCTCTTTCACTTTGGGTGAATTGGAATATTGCCAGCCTAGAAATAGAGTATTCATTCGAATTCAAGCAAATTAATAACATTCTCGCCTATAATGCCTCGCGGGTACTCACAGCCTCCACTGGTCAAATGCGTCACAAGATTCCGAATATGTCATTGAACTCTCTATATTGTTCGCAAATAAAAGTAGATGCCTTGAGGAAGATCTGCTTTTATACATTTTTTTCTTTATCCATCCGTAGATAAAAGGTATTTGTAAAAGTTGGCTCTGTATTGCTTCATTATCTCCTGAATATAGCACTTAAGTGAGCAGGAGCACCTGTTTAGCAAAGGCAAGAAAACTTGCTGAAAATTAAATTTGAAAATGAATTTAGTCACCACTTCATTCTTTTTCGCATTTCTCGGCCATCACATTATTGATGCAGCATCAACGATCGGAGAATACAGTAAGCAATATTTAAATGGCAAAATATTCATAATATCATAATACATGAATATTTACACAATTCGAATTCCATTTAATTTTTTTATATTTAGCCAACAACACATCTGCCGATGAAGACCGTGATACTCCACTCACAGCCGAACAAGAAATCCTTATCGAAGAAGTAAGTACATCATTAAGTACCACCACATGGTCTTTTATTGTAGCATAACAGGTGTATAATACAATTTTGGGATTTAGTTTACAAATGAGAACAGTCCAATTCTAACGGATGATTATTTGCGTTCGAAAAGTCACATTGTTGGAGTACTCAGAGGTAATTCAATCATAATTTCATTTTATTTATCTTCAATGCATAAAGGAAAATAGAGAAATTGGAATTTTAAGCAATTTGGCTAATTATTATGTTTATTGACACTTTAGCAAAGAAATGGAACAAAGAGGAAGCAGGGAAAAATCTTCGAAGAGTAAAATCTTTACGCTTTCAAAGATTTTATGGACAATACAATTTTTGGTGTTAATTTTAATTAAAAGGATGAGTAAAATTTTGAATTATATCTTAGGTGCTTCAGTGGCGTGCTACAAATAAAATAGATGAGTTAGGGGAAACTGAGCCTGATAAAGAAACATTTCAATGGTTTCCTTTTCGAACTGATTCATACAGCAGAGAAGGTTGCCCAGGTAAAAACCATTGAAATATTACTGATAAATCCACAGTTTCGGTTATAAATAAAGTTGAATTTAAATTAAAGTTACCCTGGTGCCCTTTGGGGATTGGCATATTGACGAATTCATGCTGAGTAAAGAATTTGTTCGCGACGCTATTCATCCATTCAGAAAACATGTCAATCAGATATGGGAGAAAGGACGTCGGGCTACAAAGAATTTGGTTACTAATCACCCTACGTGTGACCAAGGAATCTTATACGTTGATGCCAGGAATTTCACAATGGCAAATGTTGCCGAATCGAATGATAAAACTTTTGTAAATATTTGTAACGAATTCTCTCGTAATAATTTAACAATACATTTGAGTACACCCATTATTTCTTTAAAATTGGTAAAATACTATTAAAATGCATGTGGCAAAATAAGTAAACCTAATTAAGTGTTCGTTTACATTTAGCTCTGAGCAGTGCGATCTACGGGGTGTCACTAGTGGAATTGTACTACCAAAACTTGTACAAACATTTGTTCTACATTAACTGTAAGACAGGGAAATCAGTAACGTGTTTTAAAATGTTTCACAAAATATCTTTTAGAAATTAAGTAATATTTTAAATACCTTTTAGGTTCTTAAGATTTCCATAACTTGATGAAACATTTACAGCCGTATTTGGCATACACTGGAAGAGCCATGATATTTTTCACCGAAGAAGAAGCTGAACAAGCCAGAAAACATGTTTTATCGTTAATCGCCCCTGAAGAGCTACCACCGAGATACTTTGGTACAAAGGTGGAGTAGTGTTTGCTGCACATCTGGAAACACGGATAAGAAACTTTTCATTGTTATAATAATAAATGTAATAGAAAGTTGTGTTAATTTGGGCAAAAACTTTCAATAAATTACATAATTTGACGAATAATATTCAGGTTGGAAAACGATGGCCTCTTGAGTATTGTGCTTTTAGAATACAAAATAGAAACAATAGATCATTCTCTGATCAGATTAGTATAATGCCTAAATGTTATGATATTACTGTAACTTGAAAAGATTGTCAAGTATTTCAGTTGTCGTTTGACTACACTATCAGAATTCTATTTTGCAAAACATGATCCGACAGTTAGAAGGTGCATTGACCCTTGACTTGATTCTTTCGTGCAGTATACCATAAAAATATTATTGAAATGCTTGGAACTGTCTTATTTACTTGATTACTTTTGTTCAACTAATTACTTATTACATTTACCATGGCATAGTGAAGTTTAGGTGCATACAATTGTAAATGGTAAATAGTATTTATTGGTAAATGGTAAATAGTAATAGTATTTCACCTCAACATTAATCATTCCTTACAGCATATTCACTTATTCACTTAGTCATTTTTCATATAAATATGATCATTACATTTACTACACCTTTTTACTAAAAAGTAATTTATTTATGTTTAGGTATAGTTAAGGCGAACATACTGCGGAGTTGCTTAAACTGGATTCTAAGGTTTATCATGTCCTCCAATCGCTGAAAGCCTTCTACTTGATTTTCTCGTGTTAGGACCTAGACATAAATTATTAAAACATTGGTGGCTTTACTTTAAACTTTTACAACGGTATTTTTATTTCCACCGACACTCCTACACTTCTAGCTGTCTAAATCCTTATAAATATCACGCTGCAAAATGTGCTTCTTCTTCTTCGTGATTTAATATTAATATTGCTGTATTTAAAACTAAAATGTTTAATGTAGGCAGAATAAATATGCTAATACATAGAACAATAATCTCAAAATCTTACAATTAAGGCATTTGAAATGATTAAATGCTTAACTGTTTCCTTAATAGATACTTATAACCATTTATTTCCGATCTTATTTTTCAAGTCAATTAACTGTACAGAAATGAGCAGTCAAAGAAAGAGTAATGTAATGGCATTCTAATTCTGATATGCATACCGGTGATATCACATAGTTGAAGTACATTACATATAGGTAGATATATGAAGAGTATTCACTGAATTCTACTGCAGTACAAAAGATTTGTAAGCAAGGTCACTAAACAAATATTATTCTATACCGTGCTATTCTATAATGCTCTTTATTATAGCGAATACATAGACATTAACACGATGGATGACCAATTTACTTTGCACTTTAATACGGTTAACTTTATTCGACTGGCAAAGCAACCCAATTCCATTAAAGTTAATAAAAATTTCAATTTCAAAACCATCTTAAACTTATGTTTATTAGACATTTATGAAAGTGGCTTCGCTCTTAATGTTAAAAATATAAAGCACTACCCACAATCCATAAATTGTGATTTGACTCTAATATATTAAAGCACACTTTAGTTCAGGCTCGCTCCAAACAATTCTGTTAGCTTATGGAATAGTCAATGGAAACATACATCCGAGTCAGTCTAAATTGTCAATTTTGAATTCTTTCAGTTAGGCTGACTAGTATTTGGTCAGTTTTCCCCTACTTAGGTGGTTTTAGTGCCCGAAACAAACACATTGAAAATAATTATTAATTATTGTTTTTTTGAAACAACATTTTTTCATTTAAAATTGGTTATTGTGTATTAAGCTAACATTAAGAATGCTAATACTGTCGAAGGTTTGGCTATTAAAGTCTGCGTGTAAACAGGAACTGCGTTAACTCAATGCAATTGCATGATTTTTGGATAACAACTAAAACCATTTAAATTCTTTGTGTTCAATGACTTTTATTACTTCTCTCCCTTTCTGTTCCCAAGCATAAATCTTTCACAGTTTAATACGTACTATATGTACAATGGAGTCTAACATCAAAATATATAAATAAAATTAATAACCAGCAAATATTATTATAGTAACTAAACAAACATTATTCTAAACAGTGTTAATTGTTATTGTATAAGGATTTTTATTTTAGCTAAAACATAGACGTTAGTATTATAACCCATAGTGTTATTCACGATAGACGACCACAATTGAGGAGTACCTGCGAAAAACAACTTAGCGGATTTTCTATTAATACGATTTTTACTTTGCACTTAAAACAAGTTAACTTTATTCGACTGGCAAAACAACTTTACTCCATTACACTTAATAACGAATTGCATTTCAAATATCATTTTATATAAGCTTTAGACTTATACTTATTAGATATTTATGAAAGTGGCTTCCCTCTTTATGTAAGAAGTATAAAACAATAGCCACAAGCAATAAATTGTGATTTGAGTCTTACATTAAAAAACACTTTAGTTCAGGCTCGGTCCGAAACTCTATTAGCTTATGGAATAGTCAGTTTAAACAGTTAGTAATAAATTGTCAATTTTGAATGTTTTCAAATAAATTGGCAAGCATTCGGTCAGTTTTTAATTCCCAACTTAATTGATTTTAGTGCACGAAACCGACACATTAAAAAGATAATTAATTGTAGTATTATTAGGATAACACAATTAATACTATAATAATATTTATTTCATTGAAAATTCGCTATTGTGTGTTAAGCTAATACCTAGGATGCTAATGCTGTCGAAGGGTGGGCTATTAAAGGCTGCGTGTATAAAGTAACTGAATTAGCCTAATGTAATTCCTGGATTACTGGATAACTACTGCAACTTATTTAAACTCTTTCTGCCCAATCCCCATTTCACTCGTATTACTCCTTTCCGTTTCTGTTCTGAAGCATAAATCCACTCCAGTTTAATATTTGCAATACGATGGAGTCTAACAGACAGAAAAAGAGACTTCAGGGTAAAAATCTCGTAAAGACCTTACAATGTCTTCAATTTATTGTCAAAATGGGAAACATTTTCGGTGCATTTCCAGCTGTCTATTGCAAGAAAAAGAAAATATTTGTAAAGTCTGCATCAACCTACGATAATTGGAGACACTACATAACCATCGCACTATTTCTAATTGCTGGCACTTACTTTTCGGTGCAATTCGTGATTCGGACAATAGCAGGCGATACTTCCATATACTATTTCATTTGCTTTTTTTTAAACTGTGGAATCTTGGTAGCGATTGTTCTTCAATTATTGCTATTTATTAAGTTAGATAGCATTCTCTTAATGATCAACAGTAACCTAAACACCCTGGAAATCTGGGAAGGTGAGAACAATGTTGAATTCCCCAAAACATTGTTTTGATTTATATAGATAAGCCTCATAATTGTCAATTTTAAATGCGCCTGTACGTGACAAACAGACAAATTGTTAAGTAGTATTAATTAAATATTCAGTTTTTCATATTGAATATCGAAAAACAAAGTAATAACGGAATAATTTAATTACTGTGGTATATCATTGACATTCCACAGAATTTTATTGGAAAATGGAATCGAATATCGACCTGACTTCGAGGGATTTGCAAATCGTCCAATGCATTGCTGCCTTAAGTTGTGTCTACCCATATGTGGTGACTGGCCCTGTTGCCATTCTGTACGATTTTCCTGTATATCCTTATGGACTACTTCCAGAAGAATACCAACACATCGGAGTTGTTGTTCTCACTGTAATTTCATGGTGGTGGATAATCTCTGGAGTCTTTGCAATTATCGGTTTTATACTGATGGTACTTGTATTTGGAAATCGGTACATTCAGATTCTCGGGAATGAACTAAAGTAATATAAGTACATATTATATTTAGCTATGCATGCACTCTATAGAGTATATTTAAAATGAAAATTTACTATTGCTAATTTAGATTTGGAAATTGGAAGTATTTGACTCATGGCAATTTGAGGACGCCTTCAGTTTTTGTGAAGTACCATCGAATGTTGCTGCTGCAATTAAAACTCTATTTAGAAATAACAGAGGTGGCCATTCAGGCGCTGTACTTCATAATCAATCGTACCATCATACTCTCGAATGTAGTAATATGGAAATGCAGCTCAGAAATGCCAACATTTGTTGTAACAGCAATTTTCTCCTATTCTGTGGTAACGACATTGGCTTGGTGTGTCTTCCTGATCATTGCCAATAAGCAATCTGAGAACTTCAACTCCATCACGGATTCTGTATCCCTATTTTCTTCGAAGAATGGAGCAGACGCAGCATACATGAAGAAATATCGTGCCTCCTGCAAAAAATTTGTTTACAAAATTGGCAACTGTACGGACATCACCAACAAGAGTGTTCCTAACTTTCTATTAAGCATTAGCCGTGGTACCCTTAAAATCAACATGGGTCTGTTTCTGAATTCGAGATCCAAAACTAATCATAAAAAATCACAGTGAAACTCTGCTGCAATCTTGGGTGCTATTAACAATGTAAAAGGTATTTGTTATGATGTAACTTTGTGACTACCTATAATATAAGGTATATAAACCAAACGAATATGCTGAATAAATACCCACTTTAACCCATACTTGTCTGCAAACCAGCAGCAACAACCTGAGCTCTCCATGGGCCTTCATTTATTCTTACAATCATGTATTAAAGAATAACAAAGTAAATCAAGTTCAATAATAGTGGCTCTATTCATGCTCTTCTTCGAAATATTACGTAAACATACAAGTCTGCTTAGAATTGTCTCACCGGACTACCTAGTTTATTTTCTTGTCAACTTCACTCACTGTTTCTAGTTATACGTATTCTCTTAATCAAAACTATGAACACTTGAAAAATTTCATAGTGAATTCCTTGTATGTTGAATCTAAATTTTTTAGTGTTTTTAAGAGTATTGAATATGCCAATCTTTAATGTCCCTCCAAATTAAACAAGAAGTATGAATAATGGAATTTTGAAGTGACGATGTAAAGTACTGTAATTAAATTCTGTTCTTTAGGAAGTCCATTGCTAACGATGTGATTATTTTGAACTATAACTTATTACTATTAATTACATAAACAAGTTGATCAGCCGGCTCCGAAGATGCCATGGAAAGTATTAAATGCAGGTATTCATTAACTCGTTGGGATTTACATGGTTACTTTGAAAGTATTTGTATTAATGGCAAATGTACCAATTTTTTCTTAAATATTGATAAAACAGATCATTACTGCATTCTAATTAATAATAGTTTGTAAAACTTGGTTTATCTGTATACTGTTCGCTCTACTAATCCCCAAAATAAATCGACTTTATGATTACGTACGCAATGTGACGTATAATTATTACTTTTATTTATTCTTCGTCATTCCTTACATACCTACATGCACTAAATAATTTAGTATGTGGCACCTCCATACATTTACGTTGATTCTTTTAAGGTATTTTTATTACACTAACGTGACATTTCCATAAAGAATTCCAAACCCTAGAAATAATGCGTGAATAATATTACAAACTATTGGTAATCAATTTCATTGTGCTGCACTTTTAATGTATTTAAATTTTATGCACGGGGTTGATCGGTCTACTCTCTATTTTAAGAAACTGATAATTAGAAACAAAACATAATTTATACATTTACCAAAAAAGAATAGGTTAATAATAGCAAATCTCAGTGTGTTGCTATTCACACTAGTGAACAACATTTCTTAATTCTTAAATTTTTCTAAAAGAAAGGTGATACAGCAAAGTGGGATACAGAAGGAAAATATCCAAAATACGAAAATGAGATCGTTCAGGGACAGAGGTTTTTGTTGTGATGTTTCTATAGCCTTCGAGTGGAGAAATGTAAAAAGGCTTTTAATATGAGGGCTTGTAATATTCAAATACTTTATTGGGTTGAAATTGTATCCTCGCTTCTCAAAATTCATCCACCAGCTGTAAATGCCAGAACAGTAGAGGTTTGAAATGGTGGGAGCGAAGAATACAGAAAAGTAGTTTTTGGAAACTGTTATTGGAATGCGGTAACTAAATAACTCAGTGTCAGATAGATGAAGCACTGATTTTTCAGTAAAAAGTTTAATTGTGGTAATAAATTCATCCGATACGTCATTTCTGTCGATAAAAGCCATTTTATTCGGAAGTTTGATTTCTCCTTTGGTTAGAGTTATCAATTTATGATTCAATATCGACGTGATGACAACTTTGAAATCATAAGGAATGTTAATTATTTTTTTCTGGAGTACTTCATAATATTTTGGATGATTTTCGCCTGTAATTAGTTCGGGCAAGATTGAAGTGGTTATCTCAGGGAATGACAAAAGGCTTCCGTTGTCTTCATAAGCTTTAGTCATTGATCCAATTGGAATTTCACTGTAGGTCAATTCTTCCAAAGTTTTCGGAATATAAGGAATGACTCCAGAAGTCAAAATTGAAAACATTTTCCCTTTGTAAGCGTTAGTTAAAACCACGCCCATCAAATACCAAACTGCCAACAGTGACAACGAATATTTGGCTTTCTTTATTTCCGTGAAAGTAGATTGGCCTTGTTCAATTAGAAAAGAGAAAATGAACAATGATTCACTAGATTTTACTTTATTTGTGAGTCTGGAAATTTTGAAAACCAAAAGTGTCAAATATTGCACAAGAAGCAATGAGACCCAAACATAGATATCGAAAGGGTGAAAAAATAGGGCCAAGTCGTTTAATCCTTTTTCTAGCAAAACAAATGCAGTAAATTTACTGTATAAAGTTGCGTCGTTTATCCACATTCGCATATCCTCAGGTTTCTTGTAGTCCAGTAAAAAATAATTGGAATAATAGGTAGTGTCAAATATAATGTGTGTATCAACAAATCCGTGGATTGGTTTATTATGATTTGAAAATTCATAGACGGTAGTGTAATTGTATTGTTTCTCCACTATTTTCAAAATGCATGCTCTTGTTGGGATATTGTTGGCGTTTTTGTATATGCTACAACGGTAGTCAAATTCCTTGTCAGTGTAAATTTTAAATTGAACTGGAGAGTATACTTCAATATAAACATCTTTTTGATTTTTGTGCACAGTTAGCCAAAGTTTATGAATTTTCTCAAAGGATTCCAAAACATCTTTGTGCATTGAATGTAACACTGAAATTGTACAACTGGTACAAATAAGTGACACCTCGTAATTATTCCCCATATGAAAATATTTACTTGCCATTGGTATTTTATACAGTTCTTTTGCTATTTCAGTGAATTCGGAAGTTTCTTCTGTTAGAAAGAAAACGTAGTTATCGGGATAACTAAATTGTGATATTGACGATTTCACCAAATGATCTTTAATGCAAACAGGATTAAATCGTTTTTCTAGTTTGTATATTAAAATGGAGCATTCTGTGAACTTGTAAAATATTTTCTTTGATAATTCCGTTGTATTGTAGGTCGCCCCCAATTTTTCCATTCGGAATGTATTATCGGGCGACAGATTTGTTAAAAATGCGTCAAACACAATATTATCAAGACTGAGGTATTCTCCATTTATTTGTGCAACACACTGTTTAAACCGGGGAAATTGAAAATTTAAAGCTTCTATTCTTTCAAATATGATTAGCAGTAATATTAGCAACTGAAAACCAGTACTCTTTTTCATTTTAGAAATTACTGCTTTTTGAAAACGTGTTTCAGTTAGTTTTATTTTTATTTATTCCGGGTTTTTGTGATATTGGGAGAGTAAGGCCATCTCGGTCTGAAATGGTTTACATATGACGTTTCCGCAATAGGCATCAACAATATGAAATGCTTTGTTTGTTTGAGCTTGAATATTACTCTGCATTGCATTGTAGTCATTGAAATGAACGAGACAACTAAATAAAAAATAAAACACTTAAAAATATGAATTCATAAGTAAGGCAAATAAATATAAGCTGTTTCATTCAGCCCGATAAGGGGGTTTCGCAAAGAGCTTGTCTGTGTGTCCGTGTATATGTTCTCCAAAGGATTAGTACATGGATCTAATGAAAGTGTAACCGATTGATCCAGTTTTGAAGTTTGTTTTCGTAGCTCTTATTTCGTTGAACGCATTATCAAAATTTGTACGTTTTAATTTAATTTTAATAAAAATTCTTCCCACACAATTTGCAGACCAATTTTCTTAGACCGCTTTCTCAAATTAATGGGAATGTCTTTTAACAGCGGAAAATCAATTTACTTTGAATGATCTTCTTTTCTGACTACAATGTGTAGATTGTTGGAGAAAGTCCAAATTAAATCCTAAATTTGGTTGGTTGGTTGGTTAATTCTTAGCTGATTTGTTTAACATGTATTCGAAATAATTACTGTGTAATTCAGTATCCCTCGATCTCAGGCGGGACTAAATTGACTGCTCGACCGGAATTTTTTGTTTTTGAAGACATGTGGCCCACACGAAGTAGGTTGTATACTTTGAGCGTTGCATGGAGTACTTTTATGCTGCCATTTAAAATAAATTTCAAGTTTATGTTTATAGGTACAATGCTGTTGTAGTACTTAGAATTTTCTCATTGGACTTAGTTTATTTGCTTGTCAATTTTGCTCACTGTTTCTATGTTCTTATACGTATTCTTGAATTCAAAGTTATCAATACTTGGGAAATGTTACTGTCAATTACTCATTTGTTGAATCTAATTTTTTAGTGATTTTGAAGTGTCAATCATCAAACAAGTATTTTGAATACTAAAATTTTGAAGTGACGATGTAATTTACATTTAAGTTCTGTACTTTAGGAAACCCTTTGTTAACCAAGTTATTCTTTTGATTCAAAAGTTTTTAATTTTGTCTTTTTATTTTCAAAAGCAATTTTCGTCGACCCGCTTCGAAGATGGCTTAGAAGGTAATTAAATATAAGTATTCACTAACTGGTTAGCAATTAGATACATGTGCAATCCAAAGGCATTAATGTCAATTGTGTAAATTTTTTCTTCAATATTAATAAAATGAAATGCTTAATGCTTCTATACATTCATTATTTTATAAAATGTAGAAACGGCTTGAATTTGAAGCAGCAAAAACTGGGTAATAATATCTTCGAAGTTTATATAGTCATCTATGGAGCTTATCAAACCAATTCTATGCACAATTTATTAGAAACGTTTTTACCCAATGGAATCTACCCACCAAAAAGGATTTCAATAATTACTTAATTATTAGAAAATTATAAAATAATTCATTATTTCAGATTTCTCTATTCTATGTACATAATAATTAGAGTATTGCAAAGTACTAAAGTATGCTATTTATACCAATTATGTCAGCAAATAATGGAAGTGCGATTTTACAAGTAATTAGGTTTCAAAGCTCTATATTTAAAGCAAAAGCTAATAAAAGTGAAATCCATTTGAAAAACATTTATTTAGCATAGAAGTGCTAGTATTTGATCAGTAATTGTGTTTTATGAATATTAAAGTAGGAGACCAATGGGAAATTATTGGTAGCGATTGGAACTCTTGAGATCTCTTCTATGCTACTTTGCTATTGCTCTGAAAAACCACAATAAATTCCTTACATACGCATACGAATGTACATGCTCTAAATAATTACTAAATTATGCCTCCCTAAATATAAAGTGTTGCATTTAAAATATTTTATTACACTATTAATTACGCGACATTTCACTGAAAGGATTCCAAAACCTAGAAATATGCTTGCATAAAATTACAAACTACAGATAATACTTTTTTGAGTTGCACCTTTCATATATTTACATTTTGTGCAGGGGGTTGATCGGTCTACTTTAAAAACTGCTAAATAGGTACAAAACATAATTTCCAAATGTACTGAAAAAAGAATACTTAAGTAATAGTTTTTTGCTATTCACAGTAGCAAACATAATTTTTCAATTCTTAAATTTTTCTAAAAGAAAGGTGATACAGCAAAGTGCTATACAGAAGGAAAATATCCAAAATACGGAAATGAGATCTTTCAGGGACAGAGGTTTTTGTTGTGATGTTTCTAATGGCTTCGAATGGAGAAATGTAAAAATGTTTTTAATGTGCCGGCTTGTAATATTCAATTTTCTTAATCCCCTAGAAATGTATCCTCGCTCCTCAAAGATCATCCACCAATTGTAAATGCCAGAACAGTAAAGCTTTGAAATGGTGGAAGTGAAAAATACAGAAAAGTAGTTTTTGGAAACTGTTATTGGTTCGCGGAAATTAAACAGTTCAGTGTCAGGTAGGCGAACCACTGATTTTTCAGCAACAAAATGAATGGACGTGATAAATTCTTCAGATAAGTCATTCCTGTCGATAAAAGCCATTTTACTAGGTAATTCGATTTCTCCTTTGGGTACAGTTATCAATGTATGGTTCAATATCGACTTGATGAGAACTTGGGGATCATAGGTAATGTTAATTATTTTCTTCAGGAGTACTTCATAATATTTTGGATGGTTTTCACGTGTAATTAGCCAGGGCAAGATGTCATCGGTAAGTTGAGGGTATGGCAAAAAGCTTCCGGTTTTGTTTACAAAGAGTTGAGTGGTTGATCCAATCGGAATATCGCTGTTAATTAATTCTTCCAAAGTTTTCGGAATATAAGGAGTGACTCCAGCAGTCAAAATTGAAAACATTACTCCTTTGTAAGCGTTGGTTAAAACCACGCCCATTAGATACCAAACTGCCAACATTGACAAGGAATATTTGGCTTTCCTTATTTCCGTGAAAGTGGATTGGCCTTGCTCAATTAGAAAAGAGAAAATTAACAGTGATTCATTAGATTTTGCTTTGTTGACCAGTCTGGACATTTTGAAGACCAAAAGAGTCAAATATAGCACAAGAAACAAGGAGGTCCAAACAAGGATGTCGAATGGGTGGACAAATATGGCGAAATCATTTAATCGCTTTTCTATCAAAACAAATACATTGAATTTTCTGTATAAAGTTGCATCGTTTATCCACATTAGCATATTCTCAGGATTCTTTAGGTCAATCAAAAATCTTTTGGAATAATAGTTAATGTTAAATGCATAGTCTGTACGAACAAACCCATGGATTGATTTATTATGCTTCGTTTGAAAGTAGACCGTGGTGTAATTGTATTGCTTCTCCACTATTTTCAAAATGCATGTTCGAGTTGGGATAGAGTTTGCATTTTTGTAAATGTTGCAATGGTTTTCGAATTCCTTGTCAGTGTAAATTTTAAATTCGTTATCTTGAACGGATACTTTTATATAAACATCTTTTTGATTCATGTGCATAGCCAGCCAAAAGTTGTCGATTTCTTTAACTGATTTCAAAATATCTTCTGGTATCGGATGTAAAACTGAAACCGTACAACTGGTACAAATAAGTGACACCTCGGAATTATTCCCCACATGGAAATATTTACCTGCCATTGGTATTTTATACAATTCTTTTGCTATTTAATGGAATTCAGAAGTTTCTTCCGTAAGAAAGAAAACGTAGTTATCGGGATAACTAAATTGTGACATTGACGACTTTACCAAATGAATTTTAACCCTAACAGGATTAAATCCTTTTTCCAGTTCATATATGAGAATGGAGCATTCTGTGAATTTGTAAAATATTTTCTTTGATAATTCTATTTTATTGTAGGACGGCTCCAATGTTTCCACTCTGAATGTATTATCCGTATCCCGCAGAAGATTTGTTGGTAATGTGCTGTATTCATTATTATGCTGGCTAGGATGTTCTCTAATTATTTGTAAAACACAATTTTTTAAACATGGAACCGGAAAATCAATGGCTTTAAAGGACTCGACTCTGTTTGTCTTAAGGAGGCCCAAAATGAGTATAATTGATATTATACAATAACGTGCTGCCTTGCTTTTCATTGTTTTTCTTACAGACGATTTCTAAAAATTTATTAGATTTTAGAATTCAGAGACGGTTTTGGTTTGGGGATTTGGGTTTGAAAAAGGCTTTAGTTTAGCTTATAGTCTCAACAGTATTGCAATTGGAGGAACAATGTGAAATGTTCTTAGAGAAACTAAATGCAAATGAACTAAAGCCCATTAAAATATGGATTTGCGATAATAATAAGCAAACGGAATTTGAAACCAAATTTTGCTAATTTTCTCCGCTGAATGGGTTTATTTTTTAAAATTAAATGGTATATTATGCATTTAATTCGAGTGCATATCACATATATAAGTTATACAATTTAAATTTTCGTAGCTAACAAGATACTTGAACCAATAAAATGTACCCGTCTGGATGGCAAAGTAAATATTCGTCGTTTGGATGTTAAGTCATTAGGTTTGCTGGTCAGGCGGTTAGTTTATTCACTCAGTTGGCTAAAAATTCTGAAATGATTTGAACGGTATCTCTAATTTTAACATTTTTTCCGTTTTGGTCATTTTGACGAAATTTCAGATAGCTACATGATTAAAAATGTATGAATACATAATAAAGGAGTTTTAACTATATTATTAACTTATTTCCGAAACAATGCCGAAAAGAAAACGTTTTATTAGTTCCGAACCTGTATTAAGGTGTAATCATAGTTCAACTGAGCCGAGGATGTTGTCTTAAGGCTTGTGCGCAGTACTAAGTGTAAATCAAATTAAATACTATCCTAATGTAATATTATGTGGACAGAGACGTCTCGACTCTCGACAGAAATAATAATATTAAAAAAGTACAGAGGGCCATAAATAAAGATTCAGAGAAACATCTATAATTTCATATAATTCTGTTAAAGAAAATTTAATAATTACCTTAATGAAATTCAATTACAATAAAGACACGTTCAGAATTATTTATAATAAATTAAATCCAACCGTTAAACCAAAATAATAACAATTGAAATTATTTTAACGACACTTTAAATTGCATCCTTAAGATTTATGTCCTAGCTAGTACGCATGCACATATGTAAATTGCATATATATTAGTAAAAATTGTGAAATATTGACACTAAATAAATCTACTTTACGATATTATGCATTTATGTTAATCTACGGCAATGTTAATTCTAATTACATTTATTTATTGTTGGTCATATTTTAATAATGCTGCGGATACAGGCGGAATAGCTATTTTAGTTGCGATAGGACTATTATTACTATGAAGAGCATTCATTCGTTTTTCATAAATTGGAAGTTCTAAAGAAATTTAAAGATATCCGGTATATGGTCAACATTAGATAACAGGTTGGAGTTCAAGGCTGGTGTGACCGCGATAATTCTTTTAACAGGTTTGCCTCAAAGGAGTATTTTACTGTAAAGTTTAAGTTTTACCTTTTAATTTACTCCGATGTGCACCGTGCTTCATGGCTAAGGTGACCCTATCTAGCTGCCGATCCGGAAGTATTACAGTAAAAATTGATACCATTTGAAAGACGGAAAAAATTTATATTGAAATCATAATTGCCATCAACTTACCTCTGCGGATTTGCTCACACCAGCCATTTTCCTGAAAAGAGTAATAATTATTTTAATGAGGGCGCATTCATTATTGCTCTAAATTTTCAAGCCAATATTAAAATAACAGGACTGCATTTCTTTCATTTAAAACTGACCAAGCAAAAGACCTTTCCTTGGTCAGTAAAGGAAGACACAGTATCAGTTTTCATCTGCCCAGTGCCGAAGGTAGCCTTTCAAAAAGTTAAGCAGCACCGTAATTGTTAAGTGGACCTGTTTTCAAAGAGGTCATTCTTGGAAAATAACGTCATGCCATTTTTAAGGATCCTGAAATCGTCATCGATCCTTCAGAAGTTTCCAGACAGCAATTACGGTGCTCTTGAACGTTTGGAAAGGATTAACTTTGGCACTAGCGGGATGAAAAGCGACACAAGATTATTTTAACCACTTTTGCCGTCATTATTTACATTTACATGCAATGCAATTAAGCGGTGGCGCATAATCGATATGGTATGGAAATAGATGTACCGCGTACCTTACTCTAAATAATTACTGCTCAGATGAGGTAAAAAAATAAAAAGGACCAATGCGACTTCATTACTACGGCTATTAAATAAATACCACAGCAATTAAGTCGCTTTGGGTAGAACTAATAAGAACCTTGTTCTGCAGACAGAAAAAATGATATATCTAAATTTTATGCATTGGGTTAATTTAAATTTCAATATTATTAATGAAATTACCAAGGTTGTACAATTTTTAATAAATGTATTTTAAAAGTCTTATACAATAATAGTAAGTCTCAGGATGTAGCTATTCACAGTAGTACACATTTTTTTAATTCTTAAACTTTTCTAAAAAAAAGGTGATACAACAAAGTGGGACACAGACAATGAAGAACTTTAAACTCGTTCGCAAAGGTGTCTTAAGCTACGCAAAATAACTATTTTATTATCCACCAAAAAGCTAACTACGATTTGCTAATACTAATTATTAAACAGAACCGCTGTGGCAAGTAATTTCTAAACTACTTACTTTATTAATAAAAATGGTACGTTTAAATTTTTATAATCAATCGTTAAGATCGAGATAAAGAAAATACTGGAATCAAACTCAGTTCTCAAGCTGTCACAGTAATACTTTTAGAATAATTTTAATTCATAACGTACAAAATGTCCGTTAAGCCGTTTCACTTTTCTTTTACTCGCTTCTGCAAGTACATTTAACTGACCTTCTTTAAATAGAAACAAATTTTATTTATTTAAATTTTCTCAAAAAAGTTTTCTTCATTAATAGTAAGTCTCAGGTTATGGTTATTCACAAAAGTGAACATAATTCTTAAATTTCTCTAAAAGAAAGGCTGTACAGCAAAGTGGGATACAAAAAGAAAATATGAGAAATACGAAAACGATATCTTTCAAGGACAGCGGTCTTTGTTGTGATGTTTCTAAAGTCTTCGAATGGAGAAATGTAAAAAGGTTTTTAATGTGACGATTTGTAATATTAAAATTTCTAATGTCCATAAAAGAGTATCCGCGCTTCTCAAAATCCCTCCACCAATTGTAAATGCCAGAACAGTAAAGCTTTGAAATTACAGGAATAAAAAATACAGAAAAGTAATTTTTGGAAACTGTTATTGGTGTACGGTAACTAAATAGCTCAGTGTCGGATAGACGAACCACTGACTTTTCAGTAGCAAGTTGAACGCACCTAACAAAACTTTCAGATATGTCACTCCTGTCGATAAAAGCCATTTTATTAGGAAAATCGATTTGTCCTTTGGTTAGAGTTATCAATTTATGGTTCAATATCGACGTTTTGAGAACTGCGTGATTATAAGGAATGTTAATTAATTTTTTCAACAGTACTTGATAATTCGCATTGTTTTTGCTTGCAATTAGTCGCGGCAAGATGTGCTTGGTAAGATGAGGGTGCCACACATGGCTTCCGTTTTCCCTTACAAAAACTGAGGTGCCTGTTCCAATAGGAATATCGCTGTAAGTTAATTCTTCTAAAGTTTTCGGAATATAAGGAACGACTCCAGCAGTCAAAGTTGAAAACATTTTCCCTTTGTAAGCGTTAGTTAAAACCACACCCATCAGATACCAAACTGTCAATAGTGACAACGAATATTTGGCTTTCTTCATTTCCGTGGATGTGGATTGGCCTTGCTCAAGTAGAAATGAGAAAATTAACAGCGATTCATTTGATTTTACTATGTTGGTGAGCCTGGACATTTTGAAAACCAAAAGAGTCAAATATAGCACAAGAAGCAACGAGACCCAAACATAGATATCGAAAGGATGAGCTAATAGACCGAAGTCACTTAAGCTCTTTTCTATCAAAACAACTACATTGAATTTACTGTATACAGTTGCGTCGTTTATCCACATTCGCATATTCTCAGGATTCTTTAGATTAATCAAAAATTTCTTGGAATAATAGTAAATGCTAAATACAACGTTTGTATCAACAAAAGCGTGGACTGATTTATTGTGATTTGACAAACGATAGACTGTAGTGTAATTGTGTTGTTTCTCCACTATTTTCAAAATGCATGTTCGAGTTGGAATAGGGTTGGCGTTTTTGTAAATGTTACAATGGTTTTCAAATTCCTTGTCAGTGTAAATTTTAAATCCAACTGGAGTGTATACTTCAATATAAACATCTTGTTGATTTCTGTGCGCAGTTAGCCAAAATTTATGAATTTTTTTGACTGACTCCAAAACATCTTGTTGCATCGGATGTAAAACTTTATGCGTACAACTAGTACAAATAAGTGACACCTCGGAATTATTCCCCATATGGAAATATTGACTTGCCATTGGTATAGTATACAGTTCTTTTGCTATTTCAATGAATTCAGAGGTTTCTTCTGTTAGAAAGAAAACGTAGTTATCGGGATAACTAAATTGTGATATTGACGATTTTACCAAATGATCTTTAATCCTACCAGGATTAAATCCTTTTTCTAATTTGTATACTAAAAGGGAGCATTCTGTGAACTTGTAAAATATTTTCTTTGATAATTCCGTTTTATTGTAGGACGGCTCCAAAATTTCCACTCTGAGTGTATTATGGGGCGACAGATTTGTTAGGAATGTGTGAAATACACGATTATCACGGCTGGGATATTCTCCATTTATTTGTGCAACACACTGTTTAAAGCGGGGAAATTGAAAATTCAATGCTTCTATTCTTTCAAAAATGATTAGCAGTAGTATTAGCAACTGAAAACAAGCATTACTCCTTTCCATTTTAGAAATTATAGCTTTGAAAACGTGTTTCAGTTAGGTTTATTTTTATTTAATCCGGAGTTTTGTGATATTCGGTGGGAGAGTAAAGCCATCTTGATCTAAAATGGTTTATATATGAAGTCTCCGCAGTAGGCATTAACAATTTGAAATGCTTTGTTTGTTTGAGCTTGAACATTACTTTGCATTGTATTGTAGTTCTTGAAATGAACGAGACAACTAAATAAAAAATAAAACTCTTAAAAATATGAATTCATAAGTAAGGCAAATAAGTATGAGCTGTTTTATTCAGCCCGATAATGTGCTTTCGCAATGATCTTGTCTGTGTGTGCATGTAGCATACGTTCTCCAAAGGATTAGTAAATGGATCTAATGAAAGTGTAACCGATTGATCCATTTTAGAAGTTTGTCTTCCTAGTTCCTATATTTCGGTTAACGCATTGTCAAAATTTGAATGTGTTAGTTTAGTTTTAATATGAAGTCTGCCCACACAATTTGCAGAGAAATTTTCTTAGACCGCTTTCTCAAATTAACGGGATTCTCTTTAACAGAGGATAAGACATTTACCTAGAAAGATCTTCTGACTGCAAGGTGTAGGTTTTTGGCGAGCCTACCTAATTAAACCTTAGAGTGTAAACCTTAGAGTGTTGGTTAATTTATTTTTACCTCATTGGATTTTCATATATTCGAAATAATTAACATTTAGTTCAGCACCTTTCGATCTGAGGTGGGATTAAATAGACTGCTCGACTATAATTTTTTTGTGCAATCGTGTGTGTTGCATACTTTAAACACTGCAAGGAGCCCTTTCATGCTGCCATTTAAAGTGAAGTTTCAAGTACAGGCTTACAATAAAGTAGTACTTAAAATTTTCTCCCTGAACCTGTTTACTTTTCTGTCAACTTCACTCACTTCTAGTTACTACGTATTCTCACATTCAAAATTATGACCATTTTGTAAATTTCATTGTCAATACATATTTATTGAATCTAATTTTTTTGTAATTTTGAAGTGTATTAATTATACCAATCCCTAACCTAATGAAAAAAAGGTTTGCAATATTAAGGAAGGGTGATGGGTTTTAAAATCCCTGATTGGGGGAGAATGGCTAAACGGAGAGTTTGGGGCAGATATTTTTGAAATCGCCGCATATTTCTCTGGCGGCTATGAGGGCTTGATTTCCAAAAATGTTTTTAAGGAGGAAATATTTGGGGTTCTTGGGAGTGGGGGAAATACATTGAAAACGTGTATTTCTATTTTTCTTACATATAGTTGCAAACTGAAATACAAAGAAAGCGGCCTCATAACCGCTGCTAAATTATTCCGTTTTTCTCACTTTGGGTTCTGGAATTTTGTCAGCCTAGAAATAGCACTCTTGCAAATTAATAGCATTCTCGCCTGATGCCTCGCGGGTACCGAGAGCCGCCTCTGCTTAGAATTGTCTCACCGGACTTGTTTATTTTTCTGTCAACTTCACTCTTTGCTTCTAGTTATACGTATTCTCTTATTTAAAACTATAAACACTTGAAAACTTTCAGTCAACTCCAGCCATCTTGAGTCAACTCATTATTTGTTGGATCTAAATTTTTTTAAATGATTTTGTAGAGTATTGAATATGCCAGTGACTAATATCCCTCCAAATTGAACAAGAAGTTAGAATAATGGAATTTTTAATTGACGATGTAATCTACTGTAAATAAATAGGGAGTCCGTTGTTCGCAATGTGATTATTTTGAACTGTAACTTATTAATATCAATTAGATACACTAGATTGTTCTGCCCGCTTCGAAGATGCCTTGGAAGGCATTAAATGCAAGTATTCATTAACTCGTTGGTATTTAAACGTTTAATTTGAAGGTATTAGTATTAATGGTAAATGTGCAAGTTTTTTTTAAATACTGTTAAAAGAGATACTGCTTTCACATTAATAGTAAATTGTAAACTTGGTTTATCTATTCCGTGTATCGAATGTAATGTCCCCCCCCCCCCTATGTCGGACGAACCGGAAGTGGTACAGCAAAACTGATGGCACTATTCGAAAGCCAATTCAAAGTTACATTGAAATATCTGCTTTGGTCAAAATTGGTTGAAGGTAAGTGGGTCAAATAATTCGGTGAAAACTAATAGTGCAAAAATGTGCCCGAATTTTTCATGGCCGAAAAATATTTTTTTTGAAATAATATTTTCACAGATGCAATCCATGTTATATGAGTGAGTTTTCATGAATTTTTCATAATAATTGAACAAGGTCGACTTTTCAACTTTTCTGGAATTGTCTTCCAGATTTCAGGATATTCCACAAAAGTTGAAAATTCAACCTAGTTCGATTATTATGGAAAATTCAGGAAAAATCGTATAGTGGTGTATAGTGGATTGCATCTGTGAAAGTATTATTTCAAAAAAATGTATGTTTCGACCGAGAAAAATCCGAATAACCGAAAACCGGGCACATTTTTGTACTTTTAGTTTTCATCGAATTATTTGACGCATTTACCTTCAACCGATTTTGACCAAAATAGAGATTTCAATGTAACTTTGGATTGGCTTTCGAATGGTGCCAACAGTTTTGCTGTACCACTTCCGAATTGTCCGGTACAGGAGGGGACATTACATTCGATACACGGAGTATATACTCTGCCGATCTACCAATCCCCAAAATAAATCGACTTTATGCTTATCTACCGCAATGTCAAATATAATTACTTTTATTTATTATTCGTCAATCCTTACATACCTATATGATTTAAATAATTTAGTATGTGACGCCTCCATAAATTTACATTGATTCCTTTAAAGTATTTTTATTACACTGAAAACGAGACTTCTAACTAAGAATTCCAAAACCTAGAAATAATGCTTGCATAATATTACAAACTACAGCTAATTAATTTTTTTGAGTTCCACATTTGATATATTTAAATATAAAGGGTATCCACGTTAGGACCGACTTCGGTAGGTCCACTTTAGGAGACTGTTAAATAGAAACCAAACATAATTTATAAATTACTTCAAAGCATACTTCAATAATAGTCTCAGTGTGTTGCTATTCACACTACTGAACATAATTTCTTAATTCTTAAAGTTTTCTAAGAAAAAGGTGATGCAGCAAAGTGGGATGCAGAAGGAAAATATCCAAAATGCGGAAATGAGATCTTTCAGGGACAGTGGTATTTGCTTTTGTTGTGGTGTTTCTAAAACCCTCGAGTGGAGAAATGTGAAAAGGCCTTTAATGTGACGGCTTGTAATATTCAATTTTCTTATTTCACTAAAAGTGGATCCCCGCTTCCGGAAATCCATCCACCAATTGTAAATGCCAGAACAGTAAAGATTTGAAATGGTAGGAGCGAGAAATACAGAAAAGTAATTTTTGGAAACCGTTATTGGTTCGTTCGCGGCAATTAAACAGTTGAGTGTCAGGTAGATGAATCACTGATTTTTCAGTAACAAGCTGAATGATTGTGATAAATTCTTCAGATACGTCATTTCTGTCGATAAAAGCCATTTTAATAGGAAGTTCGATTTGTCCTTTGGTTAGAGTTATCAATTTATCATCTACTATCGACGTGATGAGAACTTTGGGATTATAAGGAATGTTAATTATTTTATCCAGGAGTACGTCATAAAATTTTGGATGGTTTTCATCTGTAATTAGTCGTGGAAAGATGTCGTCGGTAAGATCAGGGTATGGTAAAAATATTCCGGTTTTGTTCAGGTAAACCTCGGTGGTTGATCCAATAGGAATACCACTGTAAGTTAATTCTTCTAAAGTTTGCGGAATATAAGGATTGACTCCAGAAGTCAAAATTGAAAACATTTTTCCTTTGTAAGCGTTGGTTATGACCACGCCCATTAGATACCAAACTGCCAAGAGTGACAAGGAATATGCTTTCTTTATTTCCGTGAAAGTGGATTGGCCTTGCTCAAGTAGAAAAGAGAAAATGAACAGTGATTCGTTAGATTTTACTGTTTTGGTGAGTCTTGACATTTTGAAGACTAAAAGAGTCAAATATAGCCCAAGAAGCAAGAAGACCCAAACATAGATATCGAAAGGGTGAGCAAATATGACGAAGTCATTTCAGCCCTTTTCTATCAGCACAATCCCATTGAATTTATAGTATATAGTTGCGTCATTTATCCACATTCCCATATTCTCGGGATTCTTTACGTCAATCAATAAAATTTTGGAATAATAGTGAATGTCAAATTCAAAGTTTGTATAAACAAAAGCGTGAATTGATTTATTGTGATTTGAAAAAGAATAGACGGTAGTGTAATTGTATTTTTGCTCCACTATTTTCAAAATGCATGTTCGAGTAGGAATATCGTTGGCGTTTTTGTAAATGTTACAATGGTTGGTAAATTCTTTGTCAGTGTAAATTTTAAATTCTTCAACTGGAACGGATACTCCAATATAAACATCTTGTTGATTTTTATGGACAGTCAGCCAAAATTTATTCATTTCTTCCACGGATTCCAAAACATTTTTTGGTATCGGTTGTAACATTGAAACCGTACAACTGGTACAAATAAGTGACACCTCGGAATTATGCCCCACATGAAAATATTTACTTGCCATTGGTATTTTATACAGTTCTTTTGCTATATCAATGAATTCAGAAGTTTCTTCCGTTAGAAAGATAACGTAGTTATCGGGTTAACTGAATTGCGATATTGACGATTTCACCAAATGATCTTTAATCCTAGCTGGATTTTCCATTATGTATATGAGAATGGAACATTCTGTGAATTTGTAAAATATTTTCTTTGATAATTCCGTTTTATTGTAAGGCGGCTCCAATGTTTCCACTTTGAATATATTATTCGGCGGAAGATTTGTTATCAATGTGTTGTATTCGTGATTGTCCTGGCTACGATATTCTCCGATTATTTGCAGTACACAATTTTTGAAAAAAGGAATAGGAAAGTCGAATGTTTTGAAAGACGCACTTATGTTTGTCTTGAAGATATTCCAACTGAGTAAAATTAATATTATACTTGATGTCTTGCTTTTCATTTTTTTTCACAGAGAGCTTTTAGAAAATTATTAGGTTTTAGAATTGAGAGACGGTTTTGGAGATTTTGTGAACTGGGAAAATGCTTTAGCACATCTTACCGTAGTCCCAACAGTATTGCAATTGGAGGAATATTGTGAAATGCTCTTAGAGAAACTTAAGCCTATTATAATATGGATTTGCGATAATGGTCTGCAAACGGAATTTAAAACATTGCAAATTGTGTTGATTTTCTGCGCTGAATGTTTTTATATTTTAACATTATGTATTACATTATGCATTTAATTCAAGTTCGTATCGTATACGTAAGGTTTTGTAGCTAACAAGATACTTGAACTAATAAAATGTACCCTCCCGAAGGGCGGGGTAAATATTCACCCCCTTAGAAGTTACCCGCAAGAAACCGCGTGTAAATTACGCGATTTTGAACAAAGGAGTTGTTCCCGAAGGATCATGCAGGTTTCCTGCGGGAATTTACCTGCGTTTGTTTGAACGCCTGAATTTGTGCATAAAATTACATGCAGATAATTATCTGCAGGAAACATGGCGAAAAGGGCATGTTTCACGCGGGATTCGCTACGCAGAACAAACTCGGCTCAATTCTTAAGATGTATCTTAATTACGTTAAAACGTACTTAATTGAATTTCTATATTGTAAAATATATTCCATAATAGTATTATGGAATGAGTCCAATTTTTAAGATATATATTTACGTTAAAAGTCAATTTAATTTCTACTATATTGTAAAATATATTCTCCGTAATAGTACTATGGAATATTTGTCCAAATGTCTCTTGCTACCAAGAATGGAATGATAAAAGTTTAGGCCAATTTCGCTGGAAGTTTTGCCAATGTCATTAATTGTTTTCTAATGTAAAAGAAGATAAAGATTGATTATTTGCGTTTAGCCAAAGTAAAAGTTCTTCAGCAAAATTGTAAGCAAATAATCAAATTCAGACAATTTGTTTCGGAAGCTTATTTTATGCCCTAATGATCAGAAACTTTAGGTTTTTTAGTAATGCTATTATAATGAAAGATGAAAGTTATAGCATATCTTAAAGCTTATGATGCATTCGTAATTATTTGTATCTAGAATAAAACTTTTGATAATGGAAAAGGCAAATGAAAAGGCAATAATTTACCTTTCTAGAGAAACCCTCTTTCTTTATAGTTCTGTTTGGCACATTATGCTCTAGTTGCCCCATAATATTTATAATATTCCTTATAATGTTTTTTCCCAGTTTATAAGTAATTAAAAATCCAAGGAATAAAGAAGCAGCTTTTTGCTTTCTGCTTTTTTATAAAAAAGCAAGAAATCAAGTTTTAAAAAAGCTATGCTTTTTGGTTTTTTAATGTCATAAAAATCACTTAAAAGCGCTTGTAAATCATAATGTTTTCTGTAGAAATTGATATAACAGTGCAATGAAATATATGCTGCGCCAATTTAATTAGTGCATTGCAATTTAATATTTAGAATTACTGTGCATTAACTACTCTACGTGCATTATGTATTCACGACTAAAGCAAAAAGGAAAAATGTTTTTTTATTCCCTAGTAAATATCAAATAGTTTACTATGGCCTATATATTTTTTTACTGTTTTGTAATTATAATTATATGACCTTGCTCAATAAGAGCATGAAACACTCTGTTTGTGTGCATGTGCAACAGATTATTAAATATTGTTCATATAATTATATATAGACCACTAAATAAAACCCGCCTAAGGAACCAAATAAGTGCAATGTACCTAATAATGGTTGACATACAAACTGTATGTAAAATATTACTTGCAATATATTAGACAGAATAATCGTATAGTTTATCACAGTAGCCGAAAGAGCTAAGAGGTAAAATAACTGAACTCTAAATTGGAAGGTCTGGAATTCGAATCCCAGCAGAGGTGTAAAAAGTGTGCCGAGTAGTACCCGCAGGTAGCAATCTAACTAGAGTATGGATTACGATTCTTTTTTGGTTCGCTTGATCAAGCGTGGGTTTTTACCCGCAGGTAAAAGGGTCAATTTTCTGCGTGTAAGAAACCGCGCAGAAAGCAAAAAAATTGTTGTGGATTATTGCGGGGTAAAACCCGCAGGTGCATAACTGCAGTTTACTACACACAGTTAAAAGTGCCAATTATCTGCGTGTAGGTAGTGGGAACTTCCCCGCAGAGTTCTGCGTGGCCATTTTTGACAGGGCATCTTTTGCATAACAAATGCACTTTTATTGTGTTTAAACATCTTCAGTCGAACTTAATGGAAAATCTTTTAAGCCTATATACTCTATAACCCTGTAAGTTATTCCTTATTCTTTAAAAGTTACTTTTGTAAACTAAATAACATTAAACTAATGCCCACGACTCAGGTATTTATTACCAATGTAATTCATTTTTGCGCTGTTAGCTAAAAATTCTAAAATGGTGTAAGCGACTTGCAAAGGTATCTTTAACTTTAACCCTTTTCCTTTTTAGCTTTTTAAGACTGCTATACTGTTAAAAATATATGAATACAGGATAACAGAGCCTTAGCTGCATTATTAACTTATTTTCGAAGCGGTGACGAAAAGAAAACGTTTATTAGTTGGAATATTTATTAAAGTATATCGTTAGTTCAACTGGTCCTGGGAAAAAACTACAATTACAAAATTCTGCTAAACATAATTTAATTAATAAACATAATTAATTTAATGAAATTCAGTTACACGGTAATGACTCCTTCAAAATTATTTATTATAAATTAAGTCCAGACATTAAACCAAAATGATAATAATTCCCAATATTTTAATGAAACATTAAATTGCACCCGTAAGATTTATGTTGGCCTCCTTAGTACTTAAAATTGTAAATTGCTTAGTATTTATTTGTACAAATTGTAAATTAATAAGACACGTGGTAAGTCTATATTTACGTTAATATGTATTTACGTTATCTAGGGCAATGTAAAGTCTAATTACTTTCATTTTTGTTCGCCATTTCTAAAAAATTCTTCTAATATTTTCGAAAGTCTTTCCTTAAGAATATTTTAATTTACATCAAGCACATTTATTCAGTGTGTATTTTTAAAAGGTTAATTTTTATGAAATCCAGAGTTAGGAAGTCAGATAGGGATAAATTGTTTTTATGTTTAGTACAGTTAATTCTAAATGTAAAATGCAGTGGTTATATTTCAAAATTTTTCAGGAATCAGTTCTTCACGGTAGTGAAGATGACCATTTTTTTTCTGAAATTCTCGAATTATGTATGAAATTTTTCATTAAGTAAGGCAGTAAGAGAAAGTGCAATACAGCAGATAAAATTCCCCAAAATATGATAATTATGTCCTTTAGTGATTGTGGTTTTGCGGCAGTTTCTGAGTGGACAAGTGTAAAGTAATTTTTAATGGGTTAATTTTAAAGCGGTTTAAAAATATAAGATTGCATCTTAAAAAACATTTTTTCGTCTAAATCTGAGAAAAGCAGCCACTAAATGTAATTCGGCTTAATTGGCGTGTCACCGATCACAAAATATGAACTGAACTAAATGAAGATATCCATAAACTACAATTGTGCAGCTTCAGTGACATTTGTCCCAATTATGGATTGAAAAATGGGCAACAAGTGGCTTTTAACGATCTTGTAAAATCTGAGTGGACAGATTGGAAGGTGACTTTTGACCAAGAATCCTGACATTCTTCAACGTGCACGTAACGGCCCGCTTACACTTAGATCGACAAAATGGCGATCTCCTATTTTAGGAGAGCGGTAGTTTGAATATCACTATGCCATTGGTCTAAATGTAATAAATGTTCAATGAATACGGTTATTTTTGTAGTAAATTATGGAATATATCTATTAACTACACATAGCAATAGATAGGGTCTCTCTAATTTGCAACACATAAAACCAATACTTGTATATTTCATTTACTTGATTCTTAGATAGTTCATTATAAATATCACTAAAGTTACTTATTAACTGCAAGTAATACACAACGTTGTGAGACAAAAAATGAGCAATCAAACATTAAGTTTTCCAGAGTTTCAACGCAGCTACTAGTACATAATGTGCAGACATCTACACAGAAGAATTATAAAAAAGCAGCGGAGTGTGTACATGACTAAATATGTGTTAATCCTTAAATTTTTCTAAAAGAAAAGTGATACAGCAAAGTGTGATACAGAAAGAAAATATCCGAAACACAAAAACGACATCTTTCAGTGACAGGGTTCTTTGTTGTGAGGTTTCTAAAGCCTTCGAGTGGAGAAATGTAAAAAGGTTTTTAATGTGACTGCTTGTAATATTCAATTTTCTCACTTCCCTAAAAGTGTATCCGCGGTTCTCAAAATCCATCCACCAATTGTAAATGCCAGAACAGTAGATCTTTGAAATTGTGGACGCTAGAAATACTGAAAAGTAATTTTTGGAAACTGTTATTGGTAGGCGGTAACTAAATAGCTTAGTGTCAGTTAGATGAACCACTAGTTTTACCGTAGCAAGTTGAATAGACGTGACAAATGCTTCAGATATTTCATTACTGTCGATAAAAGCCGTTTTATCAGAAAGTTCGATTTGTCCTTTTGTTAGAGTTAGCAATTTTTCGTTCAATATCGAGGTTATGAAAATTTTGAGGTTACAAGGAATGTCAATTATTTTTTTCAGGAGTATTTCATAGTATTTTGGATGGTTTTCGTCTGCAATTAGTTGGGGTAAGGTGTAGTTGGTAAGACGAGGTTATGGCAAATAGCTTCCGTTTTTGTTTAGGCTAATTGTTGTGGTTGATCCAATAGGAATATCGCTGTACGTCAATTCTTCCAAAGTTTTCGGAATACAAGGAGTGACTCCAGCAGTTAGAATTGAAAACATTTTTCCTTTGTAAGCGTTAGTTAAAACCACGCCCATCAGATACCAAATTGCCAGCAGTGACAAGGAATATTTGGCTTTCTTCATTTTCGCCACAGTGGATTGGCATTGTTCAATCAGAAAAGAGAAAATTAACAGCGACTCATTAGATTGTACTTTGTTTACGAGTCTGGAAATTTTGAAGACCAAAAGAGTCATATATAGCACAAGAACCAACGAGGCCCAAACATAAATATCGAACGGGTGGACAAATATGACGAAATCATTTAAGCCCCTTTCTATCAACACAAATACACTGAATTTCCTGTATAAAGTTGCGTCGTTTATCCACATTCGCATATCCTCAGGCTTCTTTAGGTTAATCAAAAAATTTATGGAATAATAGTTAGTGTTAAATACATAGTCGGTATCAACAAACCCGTGGACTGTTTTATTATGATTGAAAATATCGTAGACGGTAGTGTAATTATATTTTTTCTCCACTATTTTCAAAATGCATGTTCGAGTTGGGATAGAATTGGCGTTTTTGTAAATGCTGCAATGATTTTGAAATTCCTTGTCAGTGGAAATTATAAATTGCTCATCTGGAACGAATACTTCAATATAAACATCCTTTTGATTTTTGTGCACAGTTAGCCAAAATTTATCAATTTCTTCAACGGATTCGAAAATTTTTTTTGGCACCGGATGTAAAACTGAAAGCGTACAACTGGTACAAATAAGTGATAGCTCGAAATTACTCCCAACATGGAAATATTTACTTGCCATTGGTATTTTATGCAGTTCTTTTACAATTTCAATAAATTCAGAAGTTTCTTCAGTTAGAAAGAAAACGTAGTTGTCCGGATAACTAAATTGTGATATTGACGACTTTACCAAATGATCTTTAATCCTCAAAGGATTAAATCCTTCTTCCAGTATGTATATGAGAATGGAGCATTCTGTCACCTTGTAAAATATTTTCTTTGATAATTCAGTTTTATTGTGAGACGGCGTTAATGTTTCCACAATGAAAGTACTATCTGGCAACAGTTGTATTAGCAATGTGTCAAAGACATGATTATCACGGCTGAGGTATTCTCCAGTTATTTGTGCCACACACTTTTTAAAGCTGGGAAATTGAAACTTCATTGCTTCTATTCTATCAAAAATGATTAGTAGTAATATTAGCAACTGAAAACAAGCATTACTCCTTTCCATTTTTAAAGAATCGGTTTCTAAAAGCGATATGGTTAGTTTTATTTTTATTCGGAGACTCGTTTTGTGTTACATTCGGGAGATAAGATCGTCCTGGTCTGTGATGTTTTAATATGCAGTCTCCGCAATAGCTATATTATTATGAACAATCTGAAAAGCTTTGTTTCCTTGATTATTACTCTGCAGTGAATTGCGATCATTGTATTCAACGAGACAACAAATAAAAAACAAAACTCTTAAAAATATGCATTTATAGTAAACCAAATAAATTTGAGTTGTGTTTTAGTTAGCCCAACCTCAGGCTTTCGGAATGGTCTTGTCTGCGTGCACCAAGCATGTTCTCCAAAAGATCTCTTCATATTAATGAAAGTACAACCGATTTATCCAGTTTTGAAGTGTGCCTTCCTATATTTCTTTAAATGCATTATTAACATTTGGATGCATTAGTTTAATTTTAATGTGAATTCTTCCCACACAATTTGCAGACCAATTTCAAACGTTAAGTTGAAAAGGAAGGCTTTTTCAATTAAAGGGATTTTCTTTTGACAGCGAAAAAGTCTTCTTCAAGATAAAAAGAAAAGTGATTTTCAGTTCTGACTCCAAAGTGTAAATTGTTGGAGAGAGTCCAAATTAAATCTTAAAGCTTATTGGTTGGTTGGTTAATTCTTAGCTGATTGGTTTATCATACATTCAGAATAATTCTATCATCATTTAATTCAGTATCTTTCGATCAAAGGTGAGACTAAGAAGACTGCTCGCACGGAATTTTTTGTTTTCTAATCGTGTGGATTGCATTAGCACTGCAACGAGTACCTTCATGCTGCCATTTCAAGTAAAGTTTCAAGTTTAGTTTTACGAAGTAGTACTTCGAATTTTCTCTCTGGACTTGAGTTTATTTGCCTACCAATTTTACTCACCGTTTCTGTGTTCTTATACGTATTCTCGAATTAAAACTGTAAATGCATGAAACATTTTACTGTCAATTTAACTTTTTAGTGGATTTGAATTGTCAATCAATCAATCATTAATGTCCCACCAATACTAGAATTTTGAAATGAAGTTGTAATCTACTGTAATATTTAAATTCTGTAGTTTAGGAAGCCCCTTGCCAACCATCTTTTAATTCAAAAGTTTTGAATTATGTATATTCAATTAGCTAAGCAATTAAGTTTACTCAACCCCCTTGGAAGATGGCATAGAAGGTAATTAAATGTAAGTATTCACTAACTGGTTAGCTATCGGTGGTGTATTTTGAGAGCATTAATGGCAACTGTGCCAATTTAATCTTCAAAACTAATAAAATGAAATTATTAATTATTATATTAAAAATATTAATCACTTATTTGTAAAATTTTTAGAAGGAAATACGAAGTTGTGATACAAAGAAGTAGTAAATTCAAAATACGGCAAAATCTTTGCGGGACTTTCTGTGATTCGTGTTGTGACTCTTTCCAGTCTTCACGCGGACAAATGTAAAAGGCGCTTCAATGTTAAGCTGCGAAAATTGTTTAATTTTTATGACCTTCGAAGTGTATACACCGATGGAGACCAAATGATTTCTGTGCCTTTATTAGAAACGGTTTATACCAATTAACATCAACCTACCAACAGAGAATTGTATAATTACATATTAATTAAAACGATTCCATTATACCAGATTTCTATATTGCATGGAAAAATATTGCAAAAGACTAGAGTATGCTATTTATACCAAGTATGCCAGCAAATCATGGAACTGTGATTTTAAAAACACTCTCCTCGAGTTAGGATTTTTATTATCCTGAAGAACTTTCATTTGTTATTCATAAATGGAAAGCAACTTAATTAAAAAAGCTGTCTCAAAGATTTTTTACTGTAAAGCTTTCGTTTTACGATTTAATTTATTACAGTGTACTGTGCATGATATTTCTTTTTATAGGTATATTTCTCTATTTAATAATGAGTTGACGAATTGTTTAAAATTTTGGCATGAGAGAACCTTTTGGATATTGTGTGTAGATACAACTACTTAAAAGTTATGCAAGAAAATGGTAGCGCATAACCAATAAGGTTCTGATAATAGCTTACTTTAAATAATTACTGCTGAGGTAAAAATGAAATACAACTTAAAAGAACCTTGTTCTGTTAAAAGATAAATTAGTTACATATTTCAACTGAAATATTGCTGCGTTGCACATACTTTGCTCTGAAGATTCACAATAAATTCCTTTCATACCTACAGGCTCTAAATAATTTAGAAAATGACACCCCCATAAATATAAATTGTTGCTTACAAAATATTTTATTACACTAAAGACGTGACATCTCACTGAAAGGATTCCCCAAGGTATCTTGAAACCATGGTTACTGGGAGTTATACCAGGTATGGAGATAGTTGTTTATAAAATTCACTTAGATCAGAACCACTTATGGGGATTATAACGTGGTGTTTCCATTGCCATAGAGTTTGAAATACAAAGAATTACAGACATCAAAGTTACAGTAAACAATCAATTGTTTACTATAACGTTATAATCCCCATAATTGGTTCTGAGTGAATTTTATAAAGAACTATCTCCATACCTGGTATAGCTCCCAGTAACCATGGTGGCCTTGCTTACAGTCACCGTCACCATTCGAGACAAAACAAGTGGCGAACGGTGCAATGGAAGCATTTTCTGATTGGCTTGATTTTCGTCATTTTGGAGACATCCCATGGGCTCATGCACATTGATCAAAAAAATAGTTTTCCTTTGGGGGTGATGTAATGTTACTATTTGTCAAGTTTCTCATCCTGAATTCTAAATAATAGGAGTACAATTAAAGTATAATAATAGTAATAATAATAGCACATAAGAATTGTCAAAGTAATAGTGCTCCAATTATTTCGAATTCAGGATGATGTTCGAAGAATTTCAGAAACTTGACTAATACAGAATAGTTACATGAAATCCCCCCCAGAGGAAAACTATTTTTTTGATCAATGTGAATGAACCTATGGGATATCTCCAAAATGACGAAAATCAAGCCAATCAGAAAATGCTTCCATAGCACCGTTCGCCACTTGTTTTGTCTCTAGTGGTGACTGTCACTGTATGTAATATTACAGACTACAGCTAATTAATTTTTTTGAGTTGCACCTTTGATATATTTAAATTTTATACCGGGGATTGGTCGGTCCCCTTTAAGAAAAAAATTTAATAGAAATAAGACGAAATAAGATAATAATTTATAAATTCACTCAAAAAAGAATACTTCAACAGTAGTACGAGTCTCCGGGTGCGGCTATTCGGTTTAGTGAACATATTTTTGTTTCATTCTTAAACTTTTCTAAAATAAAGGTGACACTGCAAATTAAAATACAGATGGAAAACTTCCAAAATACAAAAATGAGATCATTGAGGGACAAAGGTATTTGCTTTTGTTGTGGTATTGCTAGAGCCATCGAGTGAAGAAATGTAAAAACGTTTTTAATGTGACGGCTTGTAATATTCAAATGACTAATTTGCTTAAAAATGTATCCGCGCTTCTCAAAATCCATCCACCAGTTGTAAATGCCAGAACAGTAGAGGTTTGAAATGGTGGAAGCAAGGAATACAGAAAAGTAATTTTTAGACACTGTTATTGGTGTGCGGTAACTAATTATTTCAGTTTTAGGCAGATGAATCACCAATTTCTCTGTAAAAAGCAGAAATGAGAGTAGCAATTTCTTCTTGTTGGTCATTCCTGCCGATAAAAGCCATTTTATTACGAAATTCTAATTCTCCAACATGAAAAGTTGTTAATGTATGGCTTAGAATTATCTTACAATGGAATCATAAGGAACGTCAATAATTTTTTTGTGGTGTACCTCATAAGGATTTTGATGGTCATCCCTTTCAATTAGTCCTGGTAAAATAATGGTGGTAAGGAGAGGGTAACGAATGGTTGTTCACAGTACTCCTCATAATGTTTTGTAATTCTTGAATTTTTCTAAAAGAAAGGTGACACAGCAAAGTGGGATACAGAAGGAAAATATCCAAAATACGAAAATGAGATCTTTCAAGGAGAGAGGTCTTTGTTGGGTTGGTTCTATAGCCTTCGAGTGAAGAAATGTAAAAAGGTTTTTAATGTGCCGGCTTGTAATATTCAAATTTCTTATTTCCCTAAACGCGTATCCGCGCTTCTCAAAGCCCATCCACCAGTTGTAAATGCCAGAGCTGTAAAGCGTTGATATCGTGGGAGTGAAAAATACGGAAAAGTAATTTTTTGAAACCGTTATTGGCATGCGGTAACTAAATAGCTCGGTGTCAGGCATTTGAACAACTAATTTGTCAGTAACAAATTGAATGGACGTGACAAATTCTTCAGATATGTCATTCCTGTCGATAAAAGCCATTTTATTAGGTAATTCGATTTGTCCTTCGGTTAGAGTTATCAATGTATGGTTCAATACCGACGTGATGAGAACTTTGGGATCATAAGGAATGTCAATTATTTTGTCCTGCAGCACTTCATAATATTTTGGATGGTTTTTGCCTGCCAATAGTCGGGGCAAGATGAAGTTGGTTAGCTGAGGGTATCGCACAAGACTTCCGTTTTTACTTACAATGAATGGGGTGGTTGATCCAATAGGAATATCGCTGTACGTTAATTCTTCTAAAGTTTTGGGAATATAAGGAATGACTCCAGCAGTCAGAAGAGAAAACATTTTCCCTTTGTAAGCGTTGGTTATAACCACGCCCATCAGATACCAAACTACCAATAGTGACAACGAATACTTGGCTTTTTTCATTTCCGTGAAAGTGGATTGGCCTTGTTCAATCAGAAAAGAGAAAAATAATAACGATTCATTAGATTTTACTTTGTTGACGAGGCTGGAGATTTTGAAGACCAAAAGAGTCAAATATATCACAAGAAGTAACGAGACCCAAACATAGATGTCCAAAGGGTGAACAAATAGGGTCAAGTCATTTAATCGCTTTTCTATCAGAACAAACACATTGAATTTTCTGTAAATAGTTGCGTCGTTTATCCACATTTGCATATTCTCAGGTTTCTTTTCGTCAATCAAAAATTTTTTGTGGTAAGAGCGAATATCAAATATAAAGTTTGTATAAACAAAACCGTGGACCAATTTCTTGTGATTTGACAAATAAAAAACGGCAGTGTAATTGTATTGTGTCTCCACTATTTTCAAAATGCATCTCCGAGTTGAAATAGAGTTGGCGTTTTTGTAAATGTTACAATGGCTTTTGAATTCCTGGTCACCGAAAAAATTAAATTCTTCTACTGGAAAGGATACTTCAATATATACATCTTGTTGGTTTTTGTGTACATTCAACCAAAATTTGTTAATTTCTTCAGCGGATTCAGTACATTCTTCTGGTATCAGATGAAAAACTGATATTGTACAACTGGTACAAATAAGTGACATCTCAGAATTATTCCCCACATTGAAATATTTACTTGCCATTGGTATTTTATACAGTTCTGTTGCTATTTCAAGTAATTCTGAACTTTCTTCCGTTACAAAGAAAACGTAGTTGTCGGGATAACTGAATTGTGATATTGAAGATTTTACCAAATGATCTTTAATCCTAAAAGCTTTAAATCCGGTTCCCATTATGTATATCAGAATGGAGCATTCTGTGAATTTGTAAAATATTTTCTTTGATAACTCCGTTTTTCTGTAGGACGGCTCCAATGTTTCCACTCTGAATGTATTATCAGGCGGAAGATGTTTTAGCCATATGTTATACTCATGATTATCCTGGCTACGATATTCTCCAATTATTTGTAAAACACAATTATTGAAGCAAGTAACTGGAAAATCGAATGCTTTGAAAGACTCGACTCGACTGTTTGTCTTAAAGAGAATCCAACTGAGTAGAATTAATATTATACAATAACTTGCTGTCCTGCTTTCCATTTTTTCTCGGACGGCTTTTTAAAAATTGTTGAATTTTAGAATTGAGAGGCTGTTTTTGCAGATTTTGGGGACTGGGAAAATTCTTTAGTACATCTGACCGTGGTCCCAACAGTATTTCAAATGGAGGAATTGTTGGAAGTGCTCTTAGATAAACTAAAGCCAATTATAATATGGATTTGCGGTAATGATCAGCAAACAGAATTTTAAACCAAATTCGGTTGATTTTCTTTATATTTCTTTATATTTTAAAACTATGCGGCATATTACGCAGTTAATTCGACTTTTTACCATACGTATTGAGTTATTTATTTTAGTTCTCGTAGCTAACAAGATACTTCAATTAATAAAATGTGCCCGTCAGAAGGACGGAGTAAATATTCGTATTTTGCATAACAAATGCACCTTTAATTTTTAAGCAACATCTTTAGTCAAACGTAATGGAATATCTTTACAGCCTCATTATTTACTTTATTTCTTAAAATTAATAACTTCAAACTGATGAATATGGCTCTGGTATGGATTACCAATTTTATTCATTTAGATAAATCAGGTTTGCTTTGTTAGCTAAATATTCTAAAATGGTTTAAAGAACTTGCAAATGTATCCTTAATTTTAGCCTATTTTCCGTTTTAACCATTTCAATCAAATTTTTGTTGGCTACATCATAACGGAGTTTTAAATATATTATTAACTTATTTCCCAAACGATGACGAAAACGTTTATTATTTGGCATCTGTATTAAAGCACATATATCGGTATTTCAACTAGTCTTGGGAGATATCCGAGAGGGCTACTAAATCTATTTTCAATCATGGATTTATGATCATGAAAGACGAGAGTGTTGTCTCAAGGATTAAATCAAGATAAATAAATAAATTAATAATTTTTTAAAAATAATTTATTGCTTTATTGCCCCATCAAAATTATGAAAATTTGCACATTACAAAAGAAAGCCCGCTACTTCTGGCGCTTTATAGTAGGTAGTTAAATGTAAGCACTCACTAACTTGGTAGCAATAAGATATGTTTTTCCAGTCTTCGCGGCGACAAATGTAAAAGACACTTCAAAGTGAAGTTGCGAAAATTGGTTAATTATTACATTGTCTTCGATGTGTGGTCGTCTGTGGAGTTGACCAAACTATTTCTGTGCTCAATTTATTAGGAACGGTTTATACCAATTGACATCCACCAACCAATATGGGCTTCAATAATTACCCATTAATTAAAAATATTAAACTATTCATTATTTCACGAAAACACGCTATTTCTGGAGCTTCAATCAATAAGATATGTATTTCGAAAGTATTAATGGTAATTTTGCCAATTTTTTCTTCAATACTACTAAAAGCAAATGATTACTACTTTCATAATAATCATTAATTTGTCAAATTTTCAGAAGGAAATGCGAAAAACATTTGCTATATACAAAAGAGACAAATTCAAAATACGGCAATATGTTTACGGGACTATCTTTGATTCATGTTGTGATATTTTCCAGTCTTCTCGCGATCAAATGTAAAAGACACTTCAAAGTGAAGTTGCGAAAATTGGTTAATTATTACATTGTCTTCGATGTGTGGTCGTCTGTGGAGTTGACCAAACTATTTCTGTGCTCAATTTATTAGGAACGGTTTATACCAATTGACATCCACCAACCAATATGGGCTTCAATAATTACCCATTAATTAAAAATATTAAACTATTCATTATTCAAGATCTCTCAATTATATGCATGTACAAAATTAAAATATGCAAAGGACAAAAGTAAGCTATTAATACCAAGTATGTCAGCCAATAATGAAATTGTGATTTTACAAACAATAAGGTTTCTGAGGTTGATAGTTTAATGCAGAATATGAAAAAGTGAAATCCATCAGAAATAAAAATGTTACATAGAATATTAAGTGCTGAATTTTTCAGGATAGAACTAATTAATATATTAATATATTAATGAATACATTAATATATTAATATATTAATGAATACATTAATATATTATAGCGTGTTTGTTATATTCAACAATTTCAAAATAAATTATTTTCAAAGAACGCCAGTGATTTCAAAATGGGATAGGTACTGGGAAACGGAAAGCCTTCCGTCGCAGGTACTGTGATTGTATTTTACGAATATTTAAGTAGGAGACTAATGGGAAGTTTGAGATATCTTCTATGCAATTTTATTATCTAACCAACACATTCGGAAACTAGATTTTGCCCAATGCTGCACCGGTTTATTTATAAGCAGTGAGTGCAACTATGGCTCAAAATAAATCGATTTTATGTTTATCTACGGCAATGTCAAGTCTGTTACTTTTATTTCTTGTTCGTCATGTTTCAATAATGCTGCTGATAATTCGAAAGAGTCATTTTAATCGAAATAGGATTTTTATTACCATGAAGAACATTAATTCGTTATTCATAAATAGAAAGTACTAAAAAAACTTAAGGATATCAGGTAAGCATCAGATAACAGACAGGAGTCCCAGACTAGTAAGACCAAGTCTTTTAAAAAGGGTTCTCAAAGAAATTATTTAACGTAATTTCTGTTTTACGATTTCATTTTCCTTTGAATGGCATGCATTTTCAGATTTCTCTAGTTATTCATTAAATTATTTGATGAATTTGGGTTATAACTATATAATCGAAATTAAAAATTTTGCATTGAATGATCCTTATGGAGATTAGCCGTAAATACAACTACTTAAAAGTTATGCAATACAATGAAGGGGTAATGCATAACCGATATTTTATGAAAATGGAGGTACCTTACTCTAAATATTTACTGTTCAGGTAAAAATTGCTTTTTCCATTGCTATGACAAAAGTATTTAATTAAAACTATCAAATTATAATTGAAGCAAGTAATTTTATACTCTGGCTGTCTTCCTGCATCGGCTTGGCGATGTTTTTAGTTCATAATCTTTTCTAAAAGAAAGGTAATACAGCAAAGTGGGATGCAGATGGAAAATATCCAAAATAGGAAAGTGATATATTTCAGGGACAGAGGTCTTTGTTGTGACATTTCTAAAGCCTTCGAGTGAAGAAATGTAAAAATGTTTTTAATGTGACGGCTGGTAATATTCAATTCTCTTATTTGACTAAAAACTTCTCCGCGGTTCTGAAAATCCATCCACCAGTTGTAAACGCCAGAGCAATAAAGTTTTGAAATGGTGAGAGCGAGAAATACAGAAAAGTAATTTTTTGAAACTGTTATTGGTGTGCGGTAACTAAATAGTTCGGTGTCAGGTAGGCGAACCACTGATTTTTCAGTTAGAAGTTGAATGGATATAATAAATTTTTCAGATTCGTCATTTCTGTCAATAAAAGCCATTTTATCAGGAAGTTCGATTTGTCCTTTGGTTAGAGTTATCAATTTATGGTTCAATATCGACGTTAAGAGAACTTTGGGATCATCAGGAGTATTAATTATATTTTCCAGTAGTACTTCATAATATTTTGGATGGTTGTCAAGTTTAATTAGTCCGGGCAAGATGTAGTTGGCTAGCTGAGGGTGAGACAAATAGCTTCCGTTTTTGTAGCAATAAGTTTGGGTGGTTGATCCAATAGGAATATCGCTGTACGTTAATTCTTCCAAAGTTTTCGGAATATAAGGAGTGACTCCAGCTGTCAAAATTGTAAACAATTTTCCTTTGTAAGCGTTGGTTAAAACCACACCCATCAGATACCAAATTGTTAGTAGTGGTAATGAATATTTCGCTTTCTTTATTTCCGTGAAAGTGGATTTGCCTTGTTCAATCAGAAAAGAGAAAGTTAGCAGCGATTCATCAGATATTACTTTATTGACGAGTCTGGAAATTTTTAAAACCAAAAGAGTCAAATATAGCACAAGAATTAACGAGATCCAAACATAGATATCAAAAGGGTGAACAAATAGAGCGAAGTCATTTAAACGCTTTTCTATCAAAACAAATACAGTGAATTTCCTGTATACTGTTGCGTCGTTTATCCACATTCGCATGTTCTCAGGATTCTTTAGGTCAATCAAAAATCTTTTGGAATATTGGTGAATGTCAAATACAAAGTTTGTATAAACAAAAGCGTGGACTGATTTCTTGTGATTTGAAAGACGGTAGACGGTAGTGTAATTGTATTGCTTCTCTACTATTTTCAAAACGCATGTTCTAGTTGGAATATTAATGGCGTTTTTGTAAATGTTGCAATGCTTTTGAAATTCCTTGTCAGTAAAAATTTTAAATTCTTCAACTGGAACGTATACTTCAATATAAACATCCTGTTGATTTTTGTGTACAGTGAACCAAAATTTGTCAATTTCTTCGGCGGATTCAAAACATTCTTCTGGTACCGGATGAAAAACTGGAATCTTGCAACTGGTACAAATAAGTGACACCTCGGAATTATTCCCCACATAGAAATATTTACTTGCCATTGGAATTTTATACAGTTCTCTTGCTATGTCATGGAATTCAGAAGTTTCTTCCGTTAGAAAGAAAACGTAGTTATCGGGATAACTGAATTGTGATATTGATGACTTTACCAAATGATCTTTTACTCCAGTAGAATTAAATCCTTCTTCCAATTTGTATATCAGAATGGAGCATTTCGTGAATTTATAAAATGTTTTCTTTGATAATTCTGTTTTATTGTAGGACGGTTCCAATGTTTCCACTCTGAATGTATTATCAGGCGACAGTTTAGTTAGCAATGTGTTATAATTATCATTATCACAACTAGGATATTCTCCATTTATTTGTAAAACACAATTTTTGAAATATGGAAAGCGAAATGCGATTGTTGCCATTGAATCGACTCTTTGTACTTTTAAGATGTTCCAGATGAATGAAACCAATATTAATCGATTAGTTTTTGTGATATTTTCCATTTATAATTTTTTATCTACAGATATCTTTTAACGATATTTTCGATTTTACAAGTTAGAGTGCCTTGTATAATAAAATATAGATTTGTTAAAGTTATCACAAATAATACTGAATAGAATTAATATTATACTTGTTTTTCCTTTTTCCACAGACGGCTTTTAAAAAATTATTAGATTTTAGAATTGAAAGGCTGTTCTCCAGATTTTGGGGACTGTAACATCTTATCTTAGTCCCAATAGTATTTCATTTGGAGGAATTATGGGAAATGTTCTTAGAGAAACTCGAAACCCAATTTAATATGGATTTGCGATAATGATCAGCAAACGGAGTTTGAAACCAAATTTTGTTGATTTTCTACTTTGAATGTGTTTATATTTTAAAAGTATGTGGCATATTATGCATTTAATTCGACTTCTTATCATACGTAAGTTAAGGTATATATTTATAAGTTACAAGTCTGATAGCTAACAAGATACTTCAACTAATAAAATGTACCCGTCAGAAGGGCGGAGGAAATATTCATATTTTGAATAACAAATGTGCCGGCAATGTTTAAACAATAGATTTAGTCAAACGTAATGGGATATCATTAAAGCCTCGTTATTTACTTTATTCTTTAAAATTAATAACTTTAAACTGATGAATATGACTCTGGTATTGATTACCAATTTTATTCATCTAGATAAATCAAACTTGCTTTGTTAGCTAAATATCCTAGAATAGTTTAAAGAACTTGCAAATGTATCTCTAATTTTAGCCTATTTCTGTTTTAGCCATTTCCACCAAATTTTTGATGGCTACATCATAACGGGGTTTAAAACATGTTATTAAATTATATCCCAAACGATGACGAAAACGCGTATTAGTTGGCATCTGTATTAAAGTACATACAGGTATATCGGTATTTCAACTAGTCTTGGGAGATATCCGAGAGGGTTACTAAATCTATTTTGAATCATGGATTTATTATCATGAAAGACAAGAGTGTCATCTTGAGTATTAAATCAAGATAAGTAAATAAATTTAAAATTAAAAAAAAATAATTTATTGCTTTATTGCCCCATCAAAATTATGAAAATTTGCAGAGCACAAGAGAAAACACGCTATTTCTGGAGCTTCAATCAATAAGATATGTATTTCGAAAGTATTAATGGTAATTTTGCTAATTTTTTCTTCAATACTAATAAAAGCAAATGATTACTACTTTCATAATAATCATTAATTTGTCAAATTTTCAGAAGGAAATGCGAAAAACATTTGCTATATACAAAAGAGACAAATTCAAAATACGGCAATATGTTTACGGGACTATCTTTGATTCATGTTGTGATATTTTCCAGTCTTCTCGCGATCAAATGTAAAAGACACTTCAAAGTGAAGTTGCGAAAATTTAATAATTATTATATTATCTTCGATGTGTAGTCGTTTGTGGAGTTGACCAAACTATTTCTGTGCTCAATTTATTAGAAACCGTTTATACCAATTGACATCCACACACCAAATGTATTTCAATAATTACCTATTAATCAAAAAATATTAAACTATTTCATTATACCAGATCTCTCTATTATATGTACAAAATTAAAATATTGCTAAGGTCTAAAGTATGCTATTTATACCAAGTATGTCAGCAAATAATGGAATTGTGATTTTACAAACAATAAGATTTCTGAGGTTCATAGTTTAATGGAGAAGCTGAAAAAGAAATCAATCAGAAATAAAAATGTTGCATAGAAATGCTGAATTTTTGAGGATTAAACTAAAATTCCATATCTTAAACGTGTATTTGTTATATTCAACAGTTTCAAAATAAATTATTTTCAAAGAATTCCAGTGATTTCAAAATGGGATAGGTACTGGGAAACGGAAAGCCTTCCCCTCGCAGGGTGATTGTATTTTACGAATATTTAAGTAGGAAACTAATGGGAAGTTTGAGATCTGTTCTAGGCAATTCTATTATCTTACCAACACATTCCGAAACTTGATTTTGCCCAATGCTGCACCGGTTTATTTATATATAGTGAGAGCTACTGTTGCACAAAATAAATCGCTTTTATGTTTATCTACGGCAATGCCAAATCTGTTACTTTTATTTATTGTTCGTCATATTTCAATAATGCTGCTGATAATTCGAAAGGGTCATTCTAATCGAAATAGGATTTTTATTACCATGAAGAACATTCATTCGTTATTCATAAAGAAACTTAAGGATACCAGGTATACATACGGTAAGCATCAGATAACAGACAGGAGTCCCAGACTAGTAAGACCAAGACTTTTAAAAAGTGTTCTCAAAGGAATTTTTTATGTAAGTTTCCGTTTTACGATTTCATTTTCCTTTGTATGGCATGCATTTTCAAATTTCTCTAGTTATTCATTAAATTTGATAAATTTGGGTTAGAGCTAAATAATCTAAATTAAAAATTTTGCATTGAATGATTCTTACGGGGGGATTAGCCGTAAATACAACTACTTAAAAGTTATGCAATACAAGGAAGCGGTAGTGCATACCCGATATTTTATGATGATTGAGGTACATTACTCTAAATAATTACTGTTCAGGTGAAAATGAGATAGAACTAATAAGAACCCTGTTATGCAATGCAAAAATTAGTTATATATTTTAATTGAAAAATTGTTGTGTTGTATCTACTTTGCTCTGAAGAAGCAAAATAAATTCATTGCATACCTAAATACTCTAAATAGTTTAGAAAATGTAAATTTATATTTGTTTTAAAAATAGTGTGTTAAACACAAAATTGATATAGAACTGAAAAGTTTCCAAAACTTAGAAATAACAAATGTAAAATATTCTACAGATAATTAAATTCTTATGTTACGCTTTTGACATATTTAAATTTCATGCGCAGGTTTGGTCGGTCACAAGCTGATTATGTTAAATAGAAACAAAGGTAATTTATATTACTCAAAAAAGGTTCCTCCGATAATAGTAAGTCTCGGGGTGTGTGTATTCACAGTAGTGACACTTTTTTTAGTTCCTAAATTTTTCTAAAAGAACGGTGATACAGCAAAGTGTTAAACAGATGGAAAGTATCCAAAATACGACAATGAGATCTTTCAGGGACAGAGGTCTTTGTTGTGACACTTCTGAAGTCTTCGAGTGGAGAAATGTAAAAACGTTTTTAATGTGACGGCTTTTAATATTCAAATTTCTTATTTCCCTAAAAGTGTATCCACGCTTCTCAAAATCCCTCCACCAATTGTAAATGCCAGAACTGTAAAGCTTTGAAATGGTGTGAGCGAGAAATACAGAAAAGTAGTTTTTGGAAACTGTTATTGGTATGCGGTAACTAAATAGTTCAGTGTCAGGTAAACGAACTACTGATTTTTTAGTAACAAGTTGAATGGTCGTGATAAACTCTTCAGATTCGTCATTTCTGTCAATAAAAGCCATTTTATCAGGAAGTTCGATTTGTCCTTTGGTTAGAGTTATCAATTTATGGTTCAATATCGACGTTAAGAGAACTTTGGGATCATCAGGAGTATTAATTATTTTTTCCAGTAGTACTTCATAATATTTTGGATGGTTTTCGAGTTTAATTAATCCGGGTAAGATGTAGTTGGTTAGATGAGGAGGGTATGGCAAATAGCTTCCGTTTTTGTTTGCATAAACTTGTGAACTTGATCCAATGGGAATATCGCTGTAAGTTAATTCTTCCAAAGTTTTCGGAATATCAGGAATGACTCCAGCAGTCAAAATTGAAAACATTTTCCCCTTGTAAGCGTTAGTTAAAACCACGCCCACCAGATACCAAACTGCCAGCAGTGAGAATGAATATTTGACTTTCTTTACTTGCGTGAAAGTGAATTGGCCTTGCTCAATTAGAAAAGAGAAAATTAACAACGATTCATTAGATTTTACTTTGTTTGCGAGTCTGAAAATTTTGAAGACCAAAAGAGTCAAATATAGCACAAGAAGCAACGAGACCCAAACATAGATATCGAAAGGGTAAACAAATAGGGTCAAGTCATTTAAACGCTTTTCTATCAAAACAAATACATTGAATTTGCTGTATAAGGTTGCGTCGTTTACCCACATTCGCATATGCTCAGGATTCTTTAAATTAATCAAAAATCTTTTGGAATAATAGTTATTGTGAAATACAAAATTTGTATCAACATACCCGTGGATTGATTTATTGTGATTTGACAATTCATAGACGGCAGTGTAATTGTATTGTTTCTCGACTATTTTCAAAATGCATGTTCGAGTTGGGATAGAGTTGGCGTTTTTGTAAATGTTACAATGGTTTTTAAATTCCTTGTCAGTGTAAATTTTAAATTCTTTAATAATACAATTCTTTCTTCAATACCAATAAAATGAGATCATTACTGTTTTTATATCAATTATTAATTTGTATAGGTTTTAAAAAGAAATACGATAGAAAATTGGGATACAGAAGTAACAATTTCAAAATACGGCAATATTTTACGCGATTATCTTGGATCACCATTGTGATGTTTCCAGTCTTCGCGCAAACAAATGTAGAAATATCTCGAATGCGAGGCTGCAAAAGTTGATTAATTAATTGATTAAGTTAATTAATTAATTAATTAAAAAATTGATTAAATATAATAGGATCTTCAAAGTTTATATAGTCATCTATAGAGTTGGTCAAACCAATTTTATTCCCAATTAATTATAAAACGTTTACAACAATTACCTTTCTAACCAACAAAAAGGATTTCAATAATTGCTTGTAAATAATTAGAGTATTTCAAAGTACTAAAGTACGCTATTCAAACCAATTATGTCAGCAAATAATGGAAGTGAGATTTTACAATCAAAAAGGTTTCAAAGCCCCATGTTTAAAGCAAAAGCTAATAAAAGTGAAACAGATATGAAAAAATTTAGCATAGAAGCGCTTGTATTTGATCAGTAATTGTAGTTTATGAATATTTAAATAGGAGACCAACGAGAAATCATTGGTAGGGATCGAAACGCTAGAGATCTCATCTATACAATGCTATTATGTGCCAACACAGTCCGATACTTAGTTAGGCCCAGTGCAGGCCTGGTTTATCTATACACACAGTGAGATCTACTAATCCCCAAAATAAATCGATTTTACGTTTATGTACCGCATGGTCCAGTCTGTTACTTTCATTTATTGTTCGTCTTATTTTAATAATGCTGTTGATATTTTCGAAAGGATCCTACTAATCCCGATAGGATTTTCATAACCATGAAGAGCATTCCTTTGTTATTCATAAAAGGAAAGTACAAAAGATAACAGATAAAAGGGAGGAGTACAAGGCTAGTGTGATTATCACATTTCTTTTCAAAAGTTTTCTCAAACGTGCTTTAAATTTGAGATTGTGAGAATTTGATGAATTTGAAATTTGATGTGAATTTGATTTGTGAGATTTCCGGTTTTACAATTTAGTTTACTTGGGAATGCCATGTATTATCAGAATAAATAAATATATAAATAAATATAATATAATACAAATATAAAAATATATGTGCCGATATAAACATCGCCATATAACCGATATTTTATGAAAATAGATGTTTCTTTCTCTAAATAATTACTGTTCAGGTAAAAGTGTGATAGAACATAGAAAAACCTTGTTCTATATTTCAATTGAAATATTGTTGTGTTTGTGTTGCACCTACTTTGCTCTGAAGAACTACAATAAATTCCTTACATACGTATGTACGTGCTCTAAATAATTTAGAAAGAGACATCCCCCTAAATATAAATTGTTGCTTTTAAAATATTTTATTACACTACTAAAAGCGTGACATCTCAATGAAATGATTCCAAAACCAGATGATATAATGCTTGCATAATATTACAAATTACAGCTAATTAACTTTTTTGAGTTGCACCTTTGATATATTTAAATTTTATGCACGGGGTTGGTCGGTCGCCTTAAGAGATTGCTCAATAGAAACAAAACATAATTTTTCAGTAATAGTGGGTCTCAGTATATTGCTATTCACAGTTGATTCTTAAAATTCTTAAATTTTTCTAAAAGAAAGGTGATACAGCAAAATGAGATACAAAAGGAAAATATCCAAAATACAGAAATGAGGTCTTTCAGGGACAGAGCTCTTTGTTGTGATGTTTCTAATGGTTTCGAGTGGAGAAATGTAAAAACGTTTTTGATGTGACGGCTCGTGATATTCAATATTCTCATGCGCCAAAAAGTGGTTCCGCGCTTCCGAAAATCCATCCACCAATTGTAAATGCCAGAACAGTAAATACTTGAAAGTGTGGGAGCAAAAAACACGGAAAAGTAATTTTTGGAAACTGTTATTGGTTCGCGGTAACTAAACAGTTCAGTGTCAGGTTGACGAACAACTGATTTATCAGTAACAAGTTGAATGGACGTGGCATATGCTGCAGATATGTCATTCCTGTCGATAAAAGCCATTTTATTAGGTAATTCGATTTGTCCTTTGTTTCGAGTTATCAATGTATGGTTCAATATCGACCTGATGAAAACTTGAGGATTATCAGGAATGTTAATTATTTTTTCCACGAGTACGTCATAATATTTTGGATGGTTTTCGCCTGTCATCAATTGCGGCAGTATGGTGCTGGTAAGATGAGGGTATCGCCCAAAGCTTCCGCTTTTGTTGAAATAAACTTTAGTGGCTGATCCAATAGGAATATCACTGTAAGTTAATTCCTGTAAGGTTTTTGGAATATAAAGAGTGACTCCAGCAGTCAGAAGTGAAAACATTACTCCTTTGTAAGCGTTGGTTAAAACCACACCCGTCAGATACCAAATTGCCAGTAGTGACAAGGAATATTTGGCTCTCTTCATTTCTGTAAAAGTGGATTGGCCTTGTTCAATTAGAAAAGAGAAAATTAACAGCGATTCATTAGATTTTACTTTATTGACGAGTCTGGAAATTTTTAAAACCAAAAGAGTCAAATATAGCACAAGAATTAACGAGATCCAAACATAGATATCGAAAGGGTGAACAAATAGAGCGAAATCATTTAAGCGCTTTTCTATCAACACAAACACATCGAATTTCCAGTATACAGTTGCGTCGTTTATCCACATTCGCATATTCTCAGGTTTCTTTAAGTTAATCAAAAGACTTCTGTAATAATAGTTAATGGAGAATGCAAAGTTTGTATCAACATATCCGTGGATTGATTTATTGTGATTTGACAAACTATAGACGGTAGTATAATTGTAGTGTTTTTCAATTATTTTCAAAATGCATGTTCTAGTTGGAATAGAGTAGGCGTTTTCGTAAATATTACAGTATTTTTTAAATTCCTTGTCAGTGAAAATTTTAATTTCGGAAAATGGGACGCCTACTTCAATATAAACATCTTGTTGATTTTTGTGCACAGTTAGCCAAAATTTATCAATTTCTTCAGCGGATTCCAAAACATTTTTGTGCATTGGTTGTAAAACTGAAATCGTACAACTGGTGCAAATAAGTGACACCTCGGAATTATTCCCCACGTGAAAATATTTACTTGCCATTGGTATTTTATACAGTTCTGTTGCTATTTCAATGAATTCAGAAGTTTTTTCCGTTAGAAAGAAGACGTAGTTGTCGGGATAACTAAATTGTGATATCGACGACTTTACCAAATGATCTTTAATCCTAACTGGATTAAACCCTTTTTCCAGTTTGTATATCAGAATGGAACATTCTGTGAACTTGCAAAATATTTTCTTTGATAATTCCGTATTATTGTTGGACGGCTCCAATGATTCCACTCTGAATGTATTATCAGGCGACAGTTTTGCCAGCGATGTTTCATATTCATCGTTATCCTGGCTACGATATCCTCCGATTATTTGTAAAACACAATGTTTTAAACATGGAACCTGGAAATTGAATGTTTTAAAAGGCTCGACCCTGATTGCCTTAAAGAGATCCCAACTAAATAGAATTAATATTATACGACAAAATGCTGACTTGCTTTTCATTTTTATTACAGACTTCCTTTTAAAAAATATTACATTTTAGAATTGAGAGACGGTTTTGCCTTGGGGACTATGAAAATTCTTTAGTATACCTTACCATTGTCCCAACAGTTTTGCAATTGGAGGAATAATGTGAAATGCTTTTAGGGACACTAAATGGCAAATGAAATAAAGCCCATTCAAAACATATATTTGCGATAATGATCAACAAACAGGAATTTGAAACCACATATTGTTTTTTTTCTGCGCTGAAAGTTTTTTTAAAATCATTTGGTACATTATGCATTTAATTCGAGTGTGTATCAAATACATAAGTTATATAATTTACGTTTTCGTAGCTAACAAGATACTTGAATTAATAAAATGTACCCGTTTTGAGGACGAAGTAAATATTCATAGTTGCTTAATAAATGCGCCATAAGTGTTTAAACAACAGCTTTACTCAAAATATTGGAATACCTTTAAAGCCTCTATGTGGCTACATGATTAAAATATTATGAAGACACGATAACTGAATTTTAACAGCATTATTAACTTATTTCCGAAACCATGACAAAAAGAAAACGTTTTATTAGTTGGAATCTGTATTAAGTGTATCGATAGTTCAACTGAGCAGAAGGCGTCGTTCATGCGCAATACTAAGTATAGATCAAATTAAGTATTACCCTAATGAAATATATGTGGCCACGTCCCAACAGATCTTATGGCCTTTTCAGCGTTATTTAATTTTAAGGTAAATTTACTGCACACAGTAAACCAAAATAATTATAAGTCCCATTATTTTAATGACTCATTAAATTGCATTCATAAGATACAAGTAAAATTGTAAATTGTGCAGTATTTATTTGTACAAATTGTGAAATATTAAGACAAAATAAGTCTATGTTTACGTTATTATGCATTCATGCAATTTCAAGTTTAATTATTTTCATTTTTTTCGTTATACTGTTAACATGATCGGAAATCATTCCAGTTGTCGTAAGATTTAAATTTCCTTCAAACACATTCATTCACAGTGTGCATCTTTAAAACATTAATTTTTCTTGCAATCCAGAGCTAGGAAATGAGATACTCATAAATTATTTTCATGATTAGTGGAGTTATTAATAAATGTAGTGTTCATATTTCAAAATTTTCAGTATTCAGTTCTTAATGACGAATTTTTTTTCTGAAATTCTCCAATTATTGTTGAAATTTTTCAGTAAGCACGACAATAAAGGAAATTGCAATACAGCAGATAAATCCCCAAAATATGATAATTATGTCCTTTAGTGGGAGTGGTCTTGGTTGTGATTTTGGTTTTGCAACGGCTTCTGAGTGGACAAGTGTAAAATAATTTTTAATGTGATGGCTTGTAATATTCAATGACGCTTCCATAAATTTCATTTGCTTCAAACTGCGCCCAAGCATCTCAAAGTTCATCCACCAGTTGTAAATACCAGAACAGTAGAGTTTTGAAATTGTGGAAGCGAGGAATACAGAAAAGTAATTTCTGGAAACTGTTATTGGTGTGCGGTAGCTAATTATTTCAGCTTTAGGTAGATGAACCACTAATTTTTCAGTAAAAAGCTGAATGAGAGTTACAATTTGTTCTGATTGGTCATTCCTGTCGATAAAAGCCATTTTATTAGGAAATTCTAATTCTCCACCATGTAGCGTATTCAATTTATGGTTTAGAGTGGACTTGAGAAATTTGTAATCATAAGGAACGTCAATAATTTTTTTGTGGAGTACTTCATAGTACTTTTGATGGTCATCCCTCTCAATTAGTTCGGGTAAAATAAATTTTGTTAGGAGAGGGGAACGAATAGTGGTTCCGTTTATTATCCCTTTAGCTGCTGTAGTTGATGCAATTGGAATATCACTGTACGTTAATTCTTCCAGACCTTTCGGAATATACGGAATGACTCCAGCAGTCAAAATTGAAAACATTATTCCTTTGTAAGCATTGGTTAAAACCACGCCCATCAAATACCAAACTGCCAGCAGTGACAACGAATATTTGATTTTCTTTATTTTCGTGAAAGTGGATTGGCCTTGCTCAAGTAAAAAAGAGAAATTAATTAGCAACGATTCATTAGTTTTGAACTTATCAGCGAGTCTGGAAAGTTTGAAGACCAAAATTGACAAATAAAGCACAAGGAATAAAGAGATCCAAACGTAGATATCGAAAGGGTGAGCCAATAGGACGAAATCATTTAAATTTTTCTCTATCACAACAAACACACTGCATTTTTGGTAAAGAGTTGCATCGTTAATCCACATTTTCAATTTTGCTGGTTTCTTAATATCAAGCACAAATTTTTTGGAGTACAATTCCTCGTCAAATACATAACGTGTTTCAACAAAGGCGTGGATTGATTTATTGTGATTGTGAGTTGTGTTATAGTAGACGGTAGTATAATTAAATTTTTCCTCTACTAATTTCAAAATGCATGTTCGAGTTGGAATATCATTAGCATTTTTGTAAATGTTACATCTTCTCTTAAGATTCTTGTCATTGTAAACTTGAGGTTCCTTAGTATTTACTTCAACGTAAACACCTTGTTGATTTTTGTGGACAGCCAACCATAATTTATGAATTTCGTCCAAAGAATTCATTCCTTGAGGAATTAAATGTAAAACTGGAATGTTAATGCAACTGGTACAAATAAGTGACACATGGGAATTATTCCCCACATGGAAATATTTACTTGCCATTGGTACTTTGTACAGTTGACTTGCTATTTTATGGATTTTGGAAATTTTTTCTGTTGTAAAGAAGACATAACTTCGGGGATAACTAAATTGTGATATTGAAGATTCTACCAAATGATCCATAACTCCGGTAGAACTAATTGATTTTTGAAGTATGTATATCAAAATGGAGCATTCTGTGAACTTGTAAAATATTTTCTTTGATAATTCTGTTTTATTGTAAGACGATTCCTGTGTGTATAGTGGAATGGAGCTGAAAGGGATAAATGGCACGGTAGCGTCCATTTTTTGGGCGGCCCCCTTAAGGGGAGGAGTTAGCGAAAGAAATTCGAATTTTCCCGGTCAAAATTTCGAAAAATACGGTAGGGGGGGTCATGTGACCCATCATTCGAAAGATCTCGGCGCGCTCTTTCAAACCAGGTACCTCCCAATAAAATCGCCCGCCTGGGGCGGTCGGGGCGGCCGCCGAAAGGTATTTTTTAATTTCCCGCCGCTAGGGTTGACGTAGCGGGACAAGACCGGTGTCATTCGAAAGGTGACATAAAGACCTCTCGATTGGCACCATTCGCGGCTCGCTACGGTGTGAAATACACCGGGGGCGCCTTCCGGAGTAAAAATCCCGCCCATCATCGGCGTGAAAATTGGACTTGGCGGGAAAACTTTTGGTGGAATGGAAAGCTGAGGTGAATAGCTTTCGAACAAGCTATCGCATCCGGGTACTTGCTTAATCGGGGAAGCGGGTAGAAGCGGAAGAAGAAACCCGCAAAACTTCTCGCCGCCGTGCCGCCGCTGCAGTCGACCTAGACGGATGGCGCTTGTTGGAGCAAGGTAGAGTCCATGAAGGTCTACAAAATGGCACTAACTAGATTACGGTGCGATGACCTGGCAAGACGCCCGGGCCGGAGGAATGCGGGCACCCGCCCCACCGCCCGGAGCCCGCTGGCGGAATCCCGCCGTGTGTGGTGCCAATGGATAGCCCTCAACTATTGCAGTCGAATGGTACCACCGCCAACTTGCTGCAATGTCATTTGTCAGAGTTATTAAGTTTTTACTGAAATAATGTAGTTTTGAGCAAAGTATCAAAGTACTTTCATTGTCGCCTAGCACAGAAATGTACAGACTGAACATCTGTGAAATAAAAATTTTCCCACAGAATTGTTTTTCAATTTACTGACTAAAACTCAGTAAACAAAAATTTTCTCAGAATAATTCTGTCGCCCAAATGCATTTTCTCACACTTGTGCGATCATAAATCACACAAAGTGTCACCTCGCTTTCCAGAAATCTACATTCCCACACTCCAGGGTGCACTTTTAAGTGCACTTCTCACGAAAAGGCAATGGCTAAAACAATAGCCTTTTATTATGTAAGGCATACCTTCTGCTTAAGCACTTATGAGACAAAGTTGCCCTTTGCTTTGAAAATACTTACGCATTCAGGAAATCTTAATGACTTTCCAATCATTATTCTCTACGTACTTGTCTTGTTCACTCCGCTTCTCTTCTCCGAGCAGAACAATTTTCATGAAAATTTCAAAATTTTACAAAAGATTTTACAAATTGTGAGTAAATATTGGAGTTGAAATGAGAATTTGTACAGTTTGTGCATAAATATTACACTTAACGTAGAATAGTGCATTTTTTAAGTATATGTCGCAGTTAAAGTGAGAATGAAGCAGTTAAA